>JACSYO010002145.1:342500-606526 GCA_016806645.1 Ophiodon elongatus
ATGAGCAATGAGTCTACCGTCTGGAACATCCTACCAGAAAACTCCACAGTAAGTCTGCCTTTCGCCACCGGCTTCTTCTCAAACTTCCTGTGTGTGTGTGTGTGTGTGTGTGTGTGTGTGTGTGTGTGTGTGTGTGTGTGTGTGTGTGTGTGTGTGTGTGCGTGTGCGTGTTGTGTCCGGCTCACCACCAGAACCATGCGTTCCCCTCATATGCTCTTCTGGCCGATGGACGGGCTAATAGAGAACATCCTGACCTGGACCTGACATAATTAAATCTCTGATCTAATCTCAGCTTTAATTTCCCCTCGCAGAGAAATTAACACGTGACGTCGGAGTCCGGCGCTCATCGACACTTGCCGTGCGTTCTCCCTCGGAGAGTTCAGCACACTCTTAAGATGTGGGGACACTGTAGGGTCCTCTGTTTTCTTTACATAACGTTGGTTGTCACGCCACTCTGGCTCTTCTCGAGAGAACAAGGCGCGCTGTTGTCCTCGGCTCTCCCACTCGTGCTGCCGTCTATCATTTTTATTTAAACCGTTTATATTTCTCTTCTGCCTACGTCTGCACAGAGGAACGACGTAGACACATTTTTTGCTTGTAAAATTGAACTAAAAAAAAAAGAAGCAAAAATGCAACGTATTAAGGGAAATAAATACATCAAGAAAATGGGTGATTTAATAGTAACACATGAATTCCACATTATTTATACGGCTAAGAGGAAATGTATTTTGGCAAGAAAAACATACATCTTGCTCAATAAAATAATAAAAAAAGAATTACTGACGTGACTAAGAAGTTATTCATGTATTATGTCTGTGTTATTTTCAGTCATCATTTATTGATTTACTCATTCACTGACTCACATCTTAATAAATCAAGTTAGGCCTTCCGCAGTAAAATGTGCTTCCTAGCTAACCGCTAACTGCTAGCTACGAGCGCTGAACTCCTGTTTGCTTTGAGGAATAATTGCGGACTCAAGCTAACGCAAATGTACCGACGGATGCACCTCGGTCGAGGTGGTCGATCAGTGAAAGACGCGGGTTTATCGTCATCTACTTATGCGGGTGGATTAAATCAAGTTTTGTCAATAAATTAGAGGAGGAGAGATTTTAAGACGTCCTTCCTCCGGCGAAACATCCTCATCCGAACCAAACTGAATCACGGTTGGTACCACAGTGCTCCTCGTGTGGTTAATTCACTCAGCTGCAGTCCCGCCTGTGAGAGCTCTCCCGTGGCTAAGGTGCACCGTAGACAGGTTAATAGCGCTGGCATTTATTGATTCATTTCACTGTTGCATTTATAGATTCACTTTATGCGGGTCGGCCAACCGGTGGGTCCAAATCAATCTATTTAGCTGCTCGGTGTTGTTGGGAAGGTTAAACAGCTGCACAGTGAGGCGGTCAAATCCGGGCTGCGGTTGATGTGTCGGGACGCCATTATTTCTTTTTTTTGTTTTTTTTACAACTTTATTTAAGTCAAACATTTATAATTTGTTGGTAAAAGGGGCACGACCTATGCATATAACATAAAAAAAGCATTTGTTTCAACTTTTATTTAACGCAATTAGAAGACGAAATGTATGAATAATAGTTGCATTCTATCAATAATGGGAACAAATATCGACTTCAGAGCCTGTTCCAGTTGAAATCCGTCCGAATTGAAAGCAGCATATTTCGCGCGACTAATGCATTGTGTCAGAATAAAAATTTGAGGCTTTTAGAAAAGAAAATGTTGACTCTTTTGTCGAAAGTAGACATGTTTCTACCTCTCTCCCTCAGCTCAAAGAGGATATCAGTTGATGCTTATGTGGGAAGCTTTTTGCTTCACTTACTCTCCCTTTTAAAGCACCGCACTTAATGTCCAAAGTCGGCACAGGACGACACCTACCTCTCTTCCTGTTCTACTCCTGATCTGCTTTACTTCCCCTCACTGCCCACTCTTGAATCGGAGTTGTACGATGACCAGTTAACAGAGCGGTCGTTACAGTGTAATAAAGCTACATGTGCAGACATTCGACTGGTCGCAGTAGGAACAGAACAGGTGTCTCTATTGATCTACCCACATCCATCTTTGCCCTCCTCTGTGTCTCCCAGGAGATCCCATTCGTGGTCAAGGAGCAGCAGGATGGCTACGTGCTCCTCCTGGTGATCCTCTCCATCTTCCTGGTAGGAACCGTGATCTTCCTCTTCATCTTCCTCATCACCTTCCGTCGCTGCAGTCGAGGAGGGCCATGCTGTGACAGGTGCGTTGCAAAACAAAATGATGCCTTCGATTTCCGGAGAGTTTAGCAGCGTGATCTCAAACTCCAGAACACTTTAATCCTCCAACAGTCAGGCGCCACATGAGGAGTGGACTTTATAGAGAGCAGAAGCTGCACAGTTTAATAAGAAGAGCCCTGTAATGACAAGATGACCGAAAGGAGCCTGTGAGGGTTTTTTTTATTGACACTGTGCCTCAGAAGTGTTCATTCAACTCTCTGGTGAATTTAAGACTGTGTTAATAACGCGTGTTATTGGTTATCATTATTACATATTATGTTGTTGTCTGGTGCCCCGTGTTATTTAATCCCTCAACACTTCTCCTGCGCAGGTTCAACAAAAACTAAAGATTCTTTGTTTCACATGTCTGCAGGAGCAGGTGCACGGCTGATGCTTTCACTGTGTCGCGTAAAAAACACGTTTGAAAGCACGTGGTTAATGCTGTACAACAACAACAACAACAACAACAAACACAACACAGAAGTAATTCGTTAGGTTTAGGCAACAAAACCACTGGGTTAGGTTTAGTAAAAAAAAAACATAATTGTTTGGCATAAAATTCTACGAAATTGAAACAAAACAAAAACACACCAAAAGTACTTGGTTGGGTTCAGGCAACACAACTAGTATTGCCTCTGTTAAAGCAACAAAAGCGCACAAAAGGACACAAACAGCAGTCCCCTGACTTCATCCCTACGCGGACTTACGTGACGCTTATTTGTGCTCCGACAAAAGCAAGCGTAATCCACGGCGAAATACGTTGCCCTGGCAACGTTATTGCCCGATGCAGTTCTGTTGTACACGTGAACAGGGCTGTAAACTTGCATAATAGATAAGGCTCTTTCAGTTGAAAAAAAAAACCAAACAAAGCTAACAACTTCCTGCGGAATGGTCCGGTTTGCTCCACCCAAGCCCATCTTCAGCACCACTCCGACAACAGACGACGCAGCGATCCGTTAAACTAGCGGACGCATCTGAAGCAGTTTCAGCAGTCGGAAGGTAGAAAACATGATGTAACCCCAAAGAGACACATGGTAATGCAGGACAACATCGTGCATTCACTCATGAGGCATGTCAGCTGTTTGAGTGTCAGGACCCCCCTCCAACATCCCCCCCCCCCTCCACCCCCCCGCCCCTTCCCCATGGGGGTTGTTCTGAAAACGCTGTTGCTGAAAAACACATTCAGTAGTCACGCTCATCTATATGCGATTCTCTCTGTTTATTCAGCAGCAACATGGCTACCCCTCCGGACGCTTTGTCCCTCTCCGCAGCAGCGCGCATCATCAAGTACACTTGAGATCTACGAGGGCGCACCGGCTAGATGCAGATAAACAGGCAGCGCGGAGGAAAGGCGAGGCTCGCAGGAGGGAGAGCAGGGGAGAATCGGGCAGACTGGTACAAATGATGAGTGTAATGAGATTTCATAGCAGCCATCGGCGGTGATTAATCTCGCATCGGTGCCCAGCCCTGTGTGTGCACGGGGAATGCACACAGACACACACACACACACACACACACACTCTCACACACACACACACACACACACACACACACACACACACTCACGCAGTGTGAGGAAGCGGGAGCCACAGAGGAAATGAAAGACAAGAAGAAGCACAGATCTGGGTGGACGGAGAAATCCCTCAAGTCAATTCACACCCCCACACACACACACACACACACACACAGAGACAGACTCACAAGCACACGCATGCAACTCATATCTCTGCACAAAGAAATCAGATGGAGAGAAATGTCTGGGAGGAGCTTTCAGTTTCTTCTTTCCGCCTCATAATGTGAACTCTGGGCATGAAGAAGCTCGTGTGAATCGGCGTTGGTTCACAGAAGGTACTGAAAGAAGTACACATGCTTCCTCCCCTAAACAACGTGACCTTTATTGTGTCTTCTCTCGGTGCCCTTAAAGATGAGTGGAAGCGTACAATTCAATAAAGCAACCAATGCTTTATCCAGCCAAGAGCTCCCCTGGCCCCCGAGGGTTATCAAGTTTCCGGCAATGATTGAGGCCCTCATTGATTATACAGCCAGGCAAGCAGACATTTAGACAAAACAGCGGGGTGGACATCCAGTCCCGTGGCCGTGTGCTTATAGTTGTCTTGCAGCTGGGTTTTTTAAACCCAAAGCAGAGAGGTCAAACGGTAACGCAGCTGATGGTAAAGCCGTGTACTGCCGGGGTCCGTGGGGTCCGACAGCTGAAAGACGGACTTCAGGGGGGGCGAGGGGGTAATCCTGTCACATCATTGATCTGAGTGTTTCTGTGTGCCCCAGGGCCAGCGATGACCCCGAGAAAACCAACACCACCTACGTGGAGGAGTCTCAGCCCACCCATGGTAAGAGACATGGACAAAGAGGGAGCAGGGGAGAGGGAACAGATAGAGAGGCGAGCAGAGGGAGGAGTAATGGAGACGGGCAGGCTGGGAGATGGAGGGATTGGATTGATGGAAGTGGGGGTATTTTTAGCGCGTCAGCACAAATGTGTAATGTCTTTTCCATTAAAATATTGTGATCTCGACCCAATTAGTTTAAGTAGCTGTGCCACTCCTGGAACGCAGTTTGACATTTTGGGCCCAGCGAACGTCTCGGATGCAAAATGATTTATTAAAAAACTAAGCATCAGTTTGGCACCAAACTTGCTTTTGTAAGGCTTTTTGTTTCATTTTTAAGTCAGCAGCTTGCCACATTACCATACTTGTCTGGACATCAACTGCTTCACTTCAGACTGTTAATATATATATATATATAAAATATTTATTTTGGGGGTATTTTATGACTTTAGTACACATTTGAAAGAGATGGGGAAGGACATGCAATATAAGTCCTCAGCTGGAACTGAATTGGGGAGACTTTATGAAAAACTATGGTCATCCCATGATATATTAGATGAATCATCACCTATTTAGAAAAGCAATAGTAGAGCTTGGTAGCTCTAACAAGGATTATTTTGAAACCTGTTTTGATCATGGTTTAATTTTAAATAATGTTGCACCAAACTCTAAAACTAACTTAAAATGAAGAAATATTACATTTGATCCTCGGTTTAAACAGCAATTTGTTTTTTACTCTAAACCCAGATTCAATTTAATTCTGTTGCACCAAAACTTTAAACTCCAATTTAAAATGCAATCCAGTATTTACTAAACTTACACTTGAGGGGTTTAACTTTTAAATTGGCTGCCTTTTTGAGATGGTGTGAACAAAATAATCTAATTTCTCCAAGAAAGTTGAGAAAGAGACTCAACCCAATTGAGTTTTATGATGTTGTTGTTGAATTTGCTCTCAAGATACCAGTGGAGCTGAAGAGAAAGACTGGACAATACTGTAAAAATCTTCTATTATTTGACCATATTGCTCCATTAATTCGGCCAACAAGTTTTTCTCAAAGGAGTAACGTTATGCTAACTAACTGACTCTTTAGCTGGCTAGTTACCAACAATATAACAATTTTTTAAGGAATACAGAGCAGTAGAAGGTTTCTGCCTTTCTTTTTATAGCTCACTTATTAGGCCCCAACAAATTTATATATATATAATTTTATTTTATATTTAAATTTGGGTAAACTCTTTAATTTGAGTTTAAACCTGGATTTACTAAACAAAGATTAGGTTTTAATTGGGCAACAGAGCTCTGCTTAATTTAAAATACTGGATTTACCCATTTTAAACCTAGTTTTGATAACTAATTAGAACTGATCTAAGAATCTAATAATCCTTTTTTGATTTGACAATGCTAGCATGCTAAAGCTTGGCATGAAACATGTTTACCATGTTCACCATCTTAGTTTTAGTCTTAGCATTTGGTAACGTTTTCTAACTGGCACTAAATACAAAGTGTCAGTATTTCACTGAAAGAGTGAAAAGTCAGGAGATCGTCACAGTCGGTCGGCCTCATCCTCTGGGGACCATGAACGTTGTTGAGATGTTTCATTCTGGAGCCGTGTCACTAGCATGGCTGTATATTCTGAGTAACAATAACCTGTCGCTCTCCCTCCTCTGTCTCTTTCCTCCTCGGGTCTCCGGTAGAAATCACCATCAGGGTGGACGAGTCCGACTGCCTGTCGATGGCCAGCTCTCACAACCAGGAGACCGAGCGCTTCCTCTCCACGGGCACCATGGGCCGCCGCGTCTCCTTCAACGAGGCCGCGCTCTTCGATCATAGCAAGAAGGCCCAGGAGAAGGGCCGCAGGTTAGAGAGCCGGCGGACACAGAGGCACACATATGCAAACGCTTCTCATTCAGTGTTCGACTCACATTAACGTCCGTGCGCTCCATACTTTACTCTCTCTGCTCTCTGCGATCGAAGGATTCACACATTTACCTGTGTCCATCCTCTTCTATGTGAGTTTAGGGTTAACAACGAATCCAGAATGCATTAAGTATGCTGACGAAGAGTTCTCACCCCTTCTCATTATTTCACTACCCTGCTTTTCTCTTAAAGCCGGGAGCCTGATGTGCAAATACTTCAAAAGGAATTATTCTGTTGGGCTAAATGTAGAAACCAGTGCAACTCTGATGGGTCTGCAGTCAGACATTTGCCCATGGCTGTTTGCCTCTTTTGCAAGGATAAGTGTCATGCTTTTTTTTAACTTATCCAGAGTGAATGCGACTTGTGTCTCACCTTGAGAGGATTTTACTGCTTTGTATTTAAAGGGGACATATCGTAGAAAGTGAGATTTCCATGTGTTTTTAAACATTTTTTTTTATTAAGGTGCTATAATAGATACTGTGAAAGTATCAAAACGTATTAAGAAGGCGTCAGAACTTCGTTAAGGAACCTGAAAGCACTGATCAATCAGAGCAGACTTGGCTTTTTCGGGAGGGGCTCTTAAAGAGACAGGCGCTAAAACTGAGTGTTTCAGACAGATAGTGAATACAGGTTTACTCCATAGACGGTATATTATAAGGGGGCACAGTCGTCGTGACGTCACCTATCGGTTTGTCGACTGCGGTTTTGAAGCCTTAAGTTTGGCATTTTGGCCACCACCATCTTGGTTTTTTTTAATCAGTGAATGGAAGTGACCATAATTGGACTGCGGATGAGAGACGTAGAGACGGTATACTGCTGTGGTAGTGGCGTGTCGATCACAAGGTAGCCCCGCCCTAAAGCATACCCTGCTTTAATGTCTGTTTTACCCTAAATGGGACTATACTTTTCAAAATGGACATCACGCTGAATTGAGGGAGACTTGAAACTAGCAATTAAGACCAAAAAACACATGTTTACAATGTTTACTGAGGTGAAGAATCAATTAGTGGTACGTCGCCCCCTAATGGCCATTAGAAAGAATGCAGGTTGAAGGCACTTCCGCATTGGCTTCACTTTTTAGACCCAGAGGTTTTCCGTCTGGTTTATTCAGGCAGGCAAAACGGGAACTATAAAGTGTTTTTCAAACATTAAAGTATGTAAACATCGAGTAGAAACTATCTAGTAGAAATACCAGCATGAGCCTGAAAATGAGCATGATATGTCTTCTTCCAGGTACACTCTGACGGAGGGCGACTTTCACCACCTGAAGAATGCCCGGCTCACACACCTCCACATCCCTCCCCCCGGCCTCAAGATAGTCACTATCCATGAGTGCGACTCGGCTGAGAACAGCGTCGCCATGACGAAGCGCCCTGTCGCCAAGTCGGCCCTTTCCATCTTCCAGGTGACGGCCTTTAACCTGCTTCCAGTCCTGATGCATCGTTTGTCTCGACTGGGGTTAATTAGAAAGTCAGGGCGAGAAAATGTATCAACCAAACGCAGGAGACACGCGGGGATCAGGGATCTCATTCCAACAGGCCGTGCACATGGGTTTCCCATTCAGATGTTCAATCGCTGTCGCAAAGCTGACAGCTGGTGAGAGGATCTGGACATGATATTTATTCATAGCTTTCACGTAAACATGAAAACAAACTTTGGGAGTGCCTGGCTGTATTTGTACTATTCTGAATAACTGGATACATTTTGCTGAAAAAGCATGGGTGTTCAACAACCGATTCAAAAGGGATAATCTTTTTCTTTCTATGTGTGCTTCCCTTCAGCCGATGCTGTGCCCTCTGCCACAAACAGCGCTGACCAGCCTGAGCGTCAATCCCAGCTGTGCCCTCCCTGGAGACGCTCTCAACTCCGTGGTGGACACCAGCTTCAGTGAGAACACTATTCCCCTCGGCGCTAAAAAGCCGATCTCCAGCTCTGTAAGTCGCCCCCCAAACTGCTGTCAAATATTATGCATGCAAGTGGCGGTGAATATTTATTGGCGCTCGGCATGCCACACAGCGATTCTCTGAGGGAAAAGCATTTTAAATAGTGCAAATATCTCACAAAGTACTGTGAGTGTGCATACAAGTTACCTGTAAGAGCTCGTGTTTTGGAAAAGCGCAGTGTGTAAAAAGTGTGTTGAGTTAATCATTTGTAGAGTGATGAATTTTCTGAAGATAGTCACTCAGTACAGCAAACGGCCATTCAAGCAGGCAGTCAACCAGTGAGTCACACACAAGGACTTGAGAGGGTCACGGAGCCTGAGGGAGGGCCGACAAGCGTGATGGTTGATGGGTAAACACGGAGGCCTGTGTGGAACATCACTGTCAGAAGGGATTAAACACACACCGGCAGTCCTGGCAGGTTTCCTGTCTGACCACGTCTCTCTGTCTCTCTCTCAGATCGAGATGATGGGCGGGGGGCCCCGGGGCCGAGGCAGCAGTGTCAGTATCGGGGAAGGGGCCGCGGTGAGGAGCTGCGGTGCCCCTCATGCTGGCGGCGGTGCAGGAAGCCAGGGGCCCGTGCTGCAGTTCTTCACTAAACTGCGGCGCCATGCTAGCCTGGAGGGGGCCAGTCCCTACTTCAAGATCAAGAAGTGGAAGCTGGACAGCAGCCAGAGAGCCTCCAGTCTGGACACCAGAGGTAATGGATCCTCGATATAGATTAGATAGATATTCATATTTTTAGAAACAGTCGGTGCCAATGCAGCAGGGAGGTGCAACACTCTCATAACTGAGAAAAAGAAAGTGGGCAGTGTCTTTCTTAGATGTATTTTCTCTATTTATTTAGTATTTCTGCCAATATTCCCTCGTTCCGAACAGACACCCGTTAAGCGGGGGGCTCCAGCGACCAACTGTGAGACGCCTTTTGTGCCGCTAAGACTCGGAAATACACACAGACCTACAAGACAGATGGCTCAGTGACGTAAAGTTTGGTCTTCCAAGTCAGTTTGAGGCCCTGAGTACACACACACACACACACACACACACACACACACACACACACACTTCTCCCTGCGCTTCCCAAAGGCTGAGTCCTTCGATCCTACCAAGGGCCCAGAGAAAAAAAAAAAGATCACACAAAATCCCCTCAGAAACCTCAACACCTGATGGAAGCTTTTCTCCTGAATTAACTCTTCACTCCTGCTGCGACTCCCTGCTCCCTCCCCATGTTTGTTTCACTGCTCCCTCCCCATGTTTGTTTCACTGCTCCCTCCCCATGTTTGTTTCACTGCTCCCTCCCCATGTTTGTTTCACTGCTCCCTCCCCATGTTTGTTGCGAGCCAGGCTCCCCTAAGAGGAGGCAGTTCCAGCGGCAGCGAGCCGCCAGCGAGAGCATGGACCAGGACGACAACGACGCGCACCACATTGACCTCATCCAGTACTTCGCCCGCACCCGGGACATGGGCTACTGTCCCAGCCACCCAGCGGCACGCCTCCTCTCGCCTCCTTCCACACCACCCCCCTCCCTCGGCAGGTATCTTTAATTCCCTTGCCATTCATCTCGTTCACTGCTTTGCTGCCTTGCACTCATTTTTCCTTACTGTATATAGAAAATGTATGGTAATGTTCTACAGTAAGATACGGCTCTGAAGTCCCAATTCTTCACCGCTTTGCTTGAAAGTAAAAGTATGCTTTTACGACACTGAAGGGATACAATAAAATTTGAAATTAAACTAAATCATTGAAAAAATATAGAAAAGGATGTTTTCAAAACAGTCCTCTTTTCTATTCCATTTAATTAAATCAAAACAGAACATGCTCTGTGACTACTGTGTAAATAAATACTATTTAACCACAGGCTGATTTGCATGTAATGAGATCCCTGTAAACAAGAACCACTTTCACGATTCGGAGCCAGATGCAGGGGATTCCCAGAGTGTTGCTCTTTTCTTCTTTTTGTTTTGGAAAGTGAAGTGGAGAATCGGGACGCGGGGTTTATTCTGGCATAGGAAACCATTCCATCGCTGACATGGTCTGATAATGTCCTAATGTTCACAAAAGGGCAAGGGTCACTGCGATTTTGTTATTTTAAGTTCGCAATTATAGCGACGCAGATTCCGCCCAATATTAGCTTATAAACAAAAATAACCAATCTTCCATAGTAGAATTTACATCGCTGACTATTAGATTAAACAAAATCAATATTTCCTGTGTATGTTTGCGGATGTTTGTTGTTGAAAACAAAAGCAATTTCCTGGAAGCCGCCGTGCATCTTACAGTATGTATTCTTTAGATTTGCTGATGAAATGCAGGGGGTTTCTGGGAGTTTTTTCGAGCACGGCATGGCTTCAGTATTCAGCTAAATTCCGAATAAGGACATGCAACAGCAGCCATTGCAAGTCATGACAACCATTCTGTGCAGTGTGAACACAGCCATGTGTCAGATGAATGTGTGACTCAGGTATATGCTCTGACACTGACGCTTGTTTTGCGTGTCCGTGTGTGTTCCTCCCCTTCCTTCTCTCCTAACTATTTCTCATTTTTCATCTCGTCCCTCCACACCTGTGTGCACGCTACAGGGTAGAGGTAGAGGTGATGGTGGAGCCCAGCTGCAGCCATGGAGGACCAGGGGTAATTGGCCTGTCCCCTGATCCCCAAGATGAAGCACTGTCCCTGGCAAGAAGGGAAGGTGCAGACCCCCCAGACCCCCAGGAGCCCCAGTCCCTTTACAAAGACATATGGACCCTCCGCGCGACACTGGAACAATACGCCGCCTCTGACCAGAGCAGCAACAATGACAGGAACTCCGTCTGCAGTGATGCTGAAAGTGTGTGTTCGCTGGGCGGGCGCACGGAGACGGAAAGAGGAGGGCTGCCCAGCGACCCATCCCAGGATTTAGGGGACGAGGCAGAGGGTGGAGAGGACGACAAGGACATTTCGATGTATGTGGATGAGAGGTTGGGGGTGACGGAGGGAAGAAAGAGGAAACAGAAAAGCACAGATTCAGAGCGAGGGGCCAGCGACGGAGAAACGGGGAATCGTAAATTGCTGCAGATGGACAGCGGCTACGCGTCGATAGAGGCGCCATCTCGCGGCCCAGAAGACCTGCGACTGTTTGGGAGCGGCGGCGGCGGCAGCCCGAAGGACAGAACTGCCCACGAGAAACGCCACCACTTTACCAACGCGGGGCGAAGTGGCACGATCGGCGAGAGCTTTGAGTCTCATCTCTTCGAGGAGGAGCTGGAGGACGAGATGCTGCTGGGCGCCAGCGGAGGAGTTTCCATAGAAACAGGTGCTAGTTCACTGAGCTGGGTCCCGTACGGTCAGACGCTCGCACCCCGAGAGGCCGCGCAGCCTTCCCCTCAACCGCCGCCCACTCTGCACCGGCGAGACTACAGCATAGACGAGAAGACGGACGCCCTCTTCCACGAGTTCCTCCGCCACGACCCTCAGTTCGACCAGCAGGAGTCGCCGCTGAGGAAGCACCGGTCCCGAATCCACCTCCGCAAGCAGTGGCAGCGCCACAAGCAGTGGAGCGACCCGGGCGTCCGACACTTCCAGTCCTCCTTCGACCGACTGCGGGCCCCGCTCAGGAGGGGCGACAGTGTGAACTACCCGCTGGACGCGAGCTACCACAGCACGCTCCCCCGCATCGTCAGCGCTCCCGACGAGGAGACCAGCGAGGGGGCCGGCAGCACTGCTGACAGTCCAAAGGTAGAGCCAGCCACGGCTGAGACTCGGGGCAGGCACAGGGAGCTGGGTGTCACTGTCAGAGACACGGAGGACAACCCCTCCTCTTCCCCACCGCCTCTTCATCACTCCGGTGAGCTCCGAGAGCCTCAGGAGGACAGCAAACAACCCGCTTTCCCCCCCGAGCCCCCGGACGAGCGCTCGCCCCCTCGGCCGCCCTACTCCTCGGGCTACGGCCCGCAGACCATCACGGCAGAGCTCACAGACAAACTGACCGCCAACCTGGGTGACAGGCTGTACGCGGGCCTGCGCAGGACCAAGGACACGGCCGCTGAGTGCGTGGCGGTGGCGGCCACACACGCGTCTCCGGACCACAGCCCAGTGTAGCAGGGCTCCAGTCGTCCTCCTCGTCACCTCCTGCTGAGACACACCGTTCCTTTCTGTTCGATTTGTCTCGCCTCCGTTTTACCGTCTCTCTGTGTACAGCGTGAATGGTGTGTTGAATGGGAAGTGTGGTTTAAATCACCTTTACATGCAGCCGATCCACTAGAAATGCAGCCGGCGTCTCCTCATTAGAAAGCTGTTCAATGTTGCCATTTTGCATTTTTTTCAGCGATGAAGAAAGATCCAATGCAAGATAATAGACAAACAGAGCTAACATAACAAAAAAAATGACATGCTTTTAGTACTAATTGTTTCCTCATTAATTGTTGCAGTGTCTTGAGTCTATGTCCATCTCTGCCTTCCTGTCTCTGCTCTCCAGTTTGAATAACTGAAGCCAATATGGCCCCAGTGCTTGTTGATCCACTGTGAAACCAGGTGCTATTAGATGAGTAGAAAGCTACAGATCTGGACGCAACAGCGAGTCCTTTGAACATGAATTAGTGGGAAAGAAGTAGTTTTATCACTATTCATGAGCGACAAAATTATCTAAAATACCTGAATCCTTAATCAAAGCTTTGTGAGGCAAATTTGAAGGGACAGTTCACCCCAAAATGAAAACTACTCATGCCTCTTACCTGTAGTGCTGTTCATCCGTCTAGATTGTTTTGGTGTGAGTTGTCGAGTGTCGGAAACATCGAGAGGAAGTAGACGAGAGGCTCCTGTTTATAGTTTAGAGCTATATAGATTTCTTTGGGTGAACTGTCCCTTTAAAGTTGTTCACATTGGTTTAGATCAGTAGTTCCCAACCTGTGGGGGTCCCAAGAGAAGTCTGAGAGGATTAAAGGGATTTTCTATTACAAACAGTTATGTTTGGTTTTGTCCTCAGCAATCAGTTCTTGAGGACCCCGTATAGCTACGTCAATCTCATCCATGCTTGTTGCCATTTTTGTGGCAATTTTTACAACTCCCATTTTTCCTGAATGTAACTAGCTCCGTTGGAGCACCCAGTTCTTAATCACTTGCAAAGCTCTGATTGGTGGACTGTTTTTCCAATTGTTGGAAGTAGCCCTCAAGTCATTAGTGGTCAGGAAACGATATCCATTTTTTTTCTCCATTTTGTTAGCCCTCATTGATTTCTGGGATTCACCAATGTTTTATAATTTTAGGTTTTCTCCAAATTTTACAATTGGTCGAAAGCACCAAGATAAGAAAAATAAATCTCTTATTTTCACAGTCCACACATTTTTTTGTCCATTGCAAGGAAACATGTTTTAAATTTGAAGAACCCAAAAAAAATGCATGAATATTATTATATGTTTTAGAGTCATTGTAATAATTATTACATTTCTGGGCTAAAGAAATATTATTGCTCCATGGATCCTAATTTAGACAATAAAACCCCCTTGGGCGATATCGCATGCGTTCAGCAGTAATGGCTTAGATACTGCTCTTCGATGCTTTTTAATTTTCCTGTAACACCAGTATCTTCATTTTATTTTATTTAACAGACTACTTTCACTACTATTTGCACACGGCATACCACCTGCCCTTGTATAGTGTTTAGGAGGGCATTACCTGTGCTAATAATACAATTCTTACTTTTTGAGAATGTTGCTGCATGAGGCCCACACAGTGCTGCAGCAATGAGATATTTTTGTAGGCCAACCTGAATGTTAGCGTCGCACTGGTTCCCTCGACAAAAAGCTGATGGGATTTTTCCATTGTTTTTTTTTATTATTGCAGAAAATAAGCTCCGTTGCAAACCCAAGTTTATGATACGAACACGTTTTTTTTCAGCAAGATAATCTTCACAAATGAACCCCGCTTTTATGATGTTTGAAGCATGAATGCAACGTTAGGCTATAAACGAACTCCACCACAGTCGCATGAGCAACAGCTGTGATGGTGGATCAGTCGGCGCGATGACCTTTAGTCGTCTCATTTAGCCACTTGTTAGCAACCGCCGGTTTAAAGACTCATTAAAAGCTTCAAAATTCCCGAGAGGGATATTTACTGACGTGTTTTATGTCGTAGAACAAAACGTTTAAATCTGGTACGCTTGTGTAAACCGTAGACCTTATTTCAGGCATCTGACAAAGATAAAGATTCAAAATGCTGACTCATTTCTGGGTTTTCGGACTCGATTCTAAAAGGCCACACGCCAAAGAGGTTGGGAACCACTGGTTGAGATAGTTGGGACATGAATAACGCAGTTAGCTAAAGCCAGAAAAGTTATGATTAATTAGGTGATCTTTTGAAAAGGAAGATATCCTTTGAGTGTCCTCATTGAGAGTCCGACTGGTAGCGACGTTTGTTGTTTTTTGACTGAAAAATGCTTCTCAGCTATGTGACAACTGTGTTGTTTCTTCTTGATTAGTTTGTTTAATGAGGTTTTATTTTGTATTTTTGTACGTCTGCATTGCTTAGATGACAATGAAAACTGAAAGTGTGGCAGGTTTGAAGAGGACCAGGTTCAGAACCAACAGACCAGGCAGCCACTCTGGTGTCATGACTCTTCATCAGTCACAGATATGACAATAATCTCCAGAAACTACGACTCTTTGTACTCTGGGCATCACTGGCATTGACCTCTGTCCCCGCAGGCAGAGAAAACTCAGTCTTGTGCACAAGTTTACAGCCATGAGGTGGGCAGCTCCATTAAAGCTCCGGGACGAGATGGCTGCCCTCACAGACGTTTGGTGTTTATTGAATTTATAAGAGAGGCATGCTTTCTTGTGCATGAGGGCTCTGAGAACAGGCCTTATTTGTCCGCATCTGACATTCTCCTTTTCCCCCTCCTCTTCCTCTTCGTCTCCTGAGAAAGTTGACAGTGCAGTGGATGCCTCCCCTGGGGCTCGAGGGCTTCGCTTCCTGCCGGCTTATAAAACCAGACCGAACAAAGACGTTGTTTGTAGTTAAGTCCACTTTATTCTGGGGTTTTTTTTGCCTCTTATTCGGCTTCACACGATTTAACGCTGCCGCCATTCAAACGAAACCCGGACAGCAGATTATGTTCCGGTGGGCGAAGAACGCGAGAATTGCATTTCTGCTCACAGATCTCTGCTTTGACGTCGTCTGCAGCAGCAGGTTGATTGTAACCCAGTCACGCTCACAAGATCTCATTCTCAGAGGGGCTGTTGGGCTTTCCGTCTCTCCCACGTGCAGCGAGGGAAGCCACCGCACAAGATGGTGTTGAATATTAATCGTGAGAAGGAGTTCCCCCCCTTTCATCCCCCGTCTCCCTGTCCTCGATCTTTTGAGGCTATTACCATGCAGTAAATCCAAATCACCGAATAGAAAATCAGGCGGGGTTAAAAAACATGATTCTCCTCTCTCGATGATGATGATGCTGCTTTCCAGTTTACCCAGATTAGATCTCTCTCCGCCGCGTGACGGGAGTCTCCTCTTGTGGATAAGTGCAGATGTTGCGTTCCCCATTAGTAGAGCAATGAGATAAAAGGAGGTGAACTCAAAAAGGGAGCAGAGAGGGAAGCGTTATATATTTCTGTTTCTTTGCTCCCTTTTCTTTCACGAAGGCCCCAAACACAATAACCCACCGTGAAGAAACACAACGTGTTCTGGCACAATTCTGTGCACTCGAAACAACGTTTTCTTTTTACGACGGCGATAATCAGCAGAAAGGAAATGAAATCCTCCCCTCTCACTTATAATGGAAACGATGTGTCCCTGATGATACTAATTACTCGGCAAACGCCGACAGGGTTGGAGGAAAGGGAAGACGGCTGCGTTCCCCACAGATCAAACGGCAAAACGTCTGAGTCAGTGCGAGACGACGGCGGCAACAATCGTAAGAAAGATGGCCGCCGCAAAGGGTTGCTTTTCCGTACATGTGTACAAAGATCCAACTTTGCTGTGTATACAAGCACAATGTCACACAAGAGCTAGACTAATTGAACGTCCTCTTTTAGGTTTAGACTGATGCTGTATAACTGGGGACACTGTGGTAAAATAATGGTGTTTGCGTACTAACCAGTAGCCTGTCAAATGCATTGATGCATAGCTGTGTGTAGGTCTGCATGAGAGTTAACATTTTAGTACAAATCTTCATGTTTTCTCTGAATTGCGGTACAAAAGGATGCATAGTTACTGCTCATTTGTGAAATGCCGAAGTCGAAAACGTTGGTACGACTAGAGATTTTTGTACTTTTAAGAGTCATGCTAGGATGCTGTGATGAGATTTTGTGAGATTTATCCCTTTTAAAGTAGAAGTATTTCTGTATTCCTTGCTTGTTAGTAAACCGCTTAATTTAATCAAAGGAAGAAAAAAAAAAAAAGTTGAGCTTTCTTTACAACTTTGCTTTTGTTGATCCAAATCAATTGAGCCTTGAGGGACCAAATTATCAAAAAAAAAGAAGAAAAAAAAGGTGTTATTTTAGGGTTGTTTTCCAATCTGTGAATAAACGAATGAAGCTAAAAATGTTTCTAACTCGCTTGATTTCAAGGGGATGACCGGTAATCAAGGCGTGGGAACGGATCGCAGATAAGGTTCTCTCTCGTGAATCTCATTTAATTTTTTCTCTCTTTCTTAGGCTCGTATTGATTTCTTGCCTCTCCTTATCACCTCCTTCAGAATAATTGGAAAGAAAAGCCAAATCCAGCCCGTGATCTACAAAGGGCCCGTCTTCTTCTGCGCACCTTATGATCTACCCGACTGGCCTTTGGCCTTGAACTGCGGGGCCAAAGTTTAGAAGAGAGCTAAGACAATAATACAGCCGTACTATGATACCGACGCTGTATTAAAGTCACGTTGAAGCGAACTGCAGAGTGTTGGGAGAGGAGATGGAGGCTGCTCCTCCTGATGCAGAGAGCAAAGTCACCCATACACTGTGTAGTGGTCGTTTACCACGCTCCAAGTTCCTCCGCCACTTAGTCTGCAAGGAATCCGAGTTCTGACTCGTGTTCAAGTTATTTTAAAACCTTTTTTGTGAAGAAACCAATTTAGTCACAGGAGCCGGGGAAAACTTGAACACGGGTTTAATTGAGATCCATTACAAAGTTACATCTTGCCCGGTCCACTACCGACTTGATGTTCCAAATTAAATACATTGGTTATCACTCTATCAGAGCACGTTATAACATGCTAAACACGGGGAAAAGCTTGTTGCGATCCAAACCTGAGCCCTTTTTTTTTTTGTGCCATGTGCGCTGAAAAATTGCATTACGGCACTATTTACTTTAAATAAGAAAATATCTACTCGAGCACTTTATAGCATGAAAATGGCAAACAACATACATGCATCTATTTATACTAAAACAGAAACCGTGATACAAACTTAAACAATACAAAAAGTTATATGCAATGCCATGCAAACCCAAACAATTTTAGCCAGTATGAATTTGATTAATTGGCTCTTACACACAGTAGGCATGCACGTGAAACATGTCAGAGTTACACGTGAGTGTATTATTATCATGACCAAAATAGTTTTGTTATTAATTACAATTGTCAAAGAATGATGATTAGATATTCCTTAAAATCAATGAAGAAGAACAACAACCAGAAAAAGCAATAAGAAGAAGGCGTAATGTTTATTAAAACAAACAGTCTGCCGTCTGTCTCTGCCTCAAGCTACATCATTTCATTTCATTTCATTCACTTGGAAGAATGCAATTTTCATAACATCAAATGTATTATCTCCTTTGAAATCCCTGTTAGTCTATTGATTTAATACGCATCACTATGCGCTTCATACTGACGGACTGCAGAGTGAACCAGTTGGGGGAAGAGAGGGGGAGACTCTCCTCTGTGCTTGTTTCACTATTTTGCATCATCCCGAGCCTTTTCCTCCATTACCCGTTATTCTCTGTCAGCCAATCGCTGAGCTGGAACCGCTCGACTGTGAGCCAATGCTGAGTTTGCAAAGGGGATTCCTTCACAATGTGGGGGTACGTCGACGGCTGTGCAGTGTGGAAAATCCAGCGTAACCTCCTTTGAGGCTGGTCACATATTCATATGTGAATGAAAGCCCCTGACCTGTGTACACTGGACTTGATGGGAACTCTGAAGCAACGGAGGCTCAACAGCAAATTTGGCTCCAACACATCGACATACAAAGATTCATAATCCCACATTTGTAATAAGGCAAGTACCTAAAAATCCAGCCTCAGAACATAGCCTTATTCAATATGTCATATGATACCCGTTGAGATAACGGGACTTCAGGATCTGTAATGTCCTTGTTTCACAAAATTCTGGGGTAACGTTAGCGGACAGTGCCCTTCGAGTGTTTTTCTTAATTATAATACACCAATCTGATAGAACATGACTTGAGTTTGACCTTGTTCTTTCCGATAGGTTTTACAAACAAGCATGTTTATGGCTAGCAGAAATCCCCCACCAAGCCTCGCTCTTCCCCAGCTTCACCCTTTCGTCCCGCAAAGTATCCTCATACAACGGTTCGTATGATATCTTACGATATAGTTACTCCTCATTTTTCCAAGTCCAGCAATACGGGTCAATTTCTGCTCGTTGCATGCAGAGAGTCTTTTCAAAGTAAACTTCCATCTTCACAGGAAACTACCTAACTAGCTAGGGTTTAGGCAACAAAACTACTTGGTTTGGTTCGGGAAAAGATTGTCGTTTGAGTTAATATAACTACGGAAGTGATGTGACTTAAGTAAGGAAGTTACATGACAAATAAATCAACATTGACTTCTTAATTCACACGGGGCAAGAACAGCCATTTCCTCGGTCAAAGATTAGATTTTGTTTGACCTAAACACCCTTCTTGTATGGGTTTTTTGCAGAAAGTTCTTTATACTTCCTGGTTCATGATTACAGGGAATACATGTGAACTGATTCATATTCATTTTCATAGATATAGTTACGAACGCTGTATGAGAACAGCTTGCCTCCAGAAAACCAAGATGGCGATAGCCGGAGCAACCCTCCTTCAACTTCACTTTCGACCTTTGTAACCTATATGTGACGTCACGGAGACTACGTCCAACTTTTACACAGTCTGTGTGTGTTATAACAGCAGGGCAGAGGGGACCAAACATTTTTGGATGGCAGAGGTTACAGCTAAAAGGTTGTAAAAGATATCAGGAAAACAGTCTTTTGGTGAAAGAAATGCTAAATGACAAAAGATTTACAGAAGCTAGCGGAACAACCGCTAGCTCGGATGTGATGTCAGGACTTTGGCCGGGGATTGACGTCGTGACCGTGTGCGTAGAGGATCCTTCCTCTTCTTATTCTGCTTTCCCCGCTTTGTGTACTGTATCGCTTGCTTTTTTTCATGTTAGCATGAAAACTAAAGTGTCTCTTTAGCGACTGGGGAAGTCGAGCCACAAAAACAAAACAAAAATCCCATGAATACAGATGTTAAGAGATGCTTCAGCTGTCACGGTTTGTTCCAGCTCGGTGCGGTTACATCACTCCACTAAACAAACACAGTGTCGTGTTCAGTCCATTCACAAACCAAACTGTTGCTCACGCCGTCTAGAACCACAAATTGAGATGGTGATGGTGTTCCCTGCTTCGTGCCCTTGCGTCACACGCCCGCCCACACATTGCACATTTCAGGTCTGCCCTCCACACATGAATGAACACATATTTGCAATTCCCCTCCACCTCTCCTTCGCCTCCCCTCCTGCGCTGCCTCCAACACAAGACGGCTGTATAGTCAGGGATGTTTCTGAGAGGAAAACCCTCTCCCTCCCTCCCCTCCACCACAACCACCTGCTCCCTCATTCCCCCTCCACCCACGCATTAACCCCTCCTCCCAGATTTCCTCTTAACAGAGCAGCTCCAGGCGGCGGTCGAATGTGCGAGAAAATGCCGATGACTCACCAGGTTCCTCTCAGCTCACGATCAGGCTGCTATTCTATTTCTCACTTATTATGTGCGGCTAAATAAATGTGATGCCAAACGCTGATAAGTGTGAAATAATGTCAACTGAGCAGACCTCAGCTGTGTGTTAGACAGAACATAAAGCTAAAAGAAAAAGAGGGTTTTACTACTGCGGTGTGGTTTTTGTGAATTGCACAGGGAAATAGCGCAGAGCCAAGTTATTACTTTTAACTTATGATGCCTGAAATAGGAGGGAAAGGCAGTTTAATGAACAATGGCAATAATACCATTAGATATGTGGCGTCTGTGCATGCAGATGGATGCTGATGGAGGGGGGATCTTTCATTCTTTTGCGAAAAACAAATCGAGGACTGGGAGACTCTATTAAAGCGCCTAAGCTTGTGCTGCTAAATGAGTCATGGAGAAAGAAGGAGGGAAAGAAAGAAAGAGAGGGAAAATGCAGACAGTGACAGACAGATGAAGGAGAGGAGAAAGAGGTAGACAGCGAGGAAGAACGGGGCTGGCAGAGATGAATTGGCCCCGTACCAATCAGGAGGAAAAGAGACAGTGAAGAAATTAAAGAGAGCAGGAGAAAACCCTAGAAAGCTGATTATGCAGCATCTCCTTCCCACGCAGTCTGCCCACGCTTCCTCTCTTCACCACCTTCTTCCTCCTCCTCCACCTCATCCTCCTCCTCCTCCTCCTCCTCCTCGATCAGGATTCTGCTCCATCCATTCTTCCCTCCCTCTCCCTCCACAGCTGCGTCATCCCCACCCCCCACCCCCCACCTCCTCCCACCTCTCAGGGGGACGGAGCAGAACTCTCCACTGCTTAGCTTTGTTTTTTTACACACGCAGACTGAAGCTTTTGGGCTATTTGTTACACTTCATGATGAGTTGAAGGACAGAAATACACCCACACACATGCAGACGTTAGTCCACACGCTGGTGAGTTATCGTGTATCGATCGAGCAGCCTGCAAAAATCCCTTTAACTGTAGTCATGTGTTTCATTAAGGCTTGGTGAGAGATCCTGCTCAGGCTTTTCATAAGTCACCTGATGACAGAAACAGTATTTATGAGGTTAAATGTGGACTAAAAGTGAAATGGTGTTGTTGGGGGGTTTCCTCGCCAGTCCTGTGTGAAGTTACTGTGATTACAGCGGAAGGTGGAAGCTCCTTTGTCCAGATCGCTGTCTGATGCTGCAGATAGAGAGATTCTCTAGTTCACCTGTCGCACACAGACTCCTGAGTGCTCCAGTCCTCTCCAAAGGGGCCTTAAAGGGACAGTGTGTAGGATTTAGTGACATCTAGCTGTGTGGAAACTTAAATGCCTCTTAAATGCCCCTCCCTTTCCAAGACAACGTGAGGCGCCGGGTGCAATATGGCCACGCTGTTCTTCGCTCAGCGGCCGTCCATACGACATGTTCTCACTCCATTAATGTCAAATGCCGACGCTTGGTCAGTGGCCTTAGTTTCAAGCTATGACGTCTAGCGTTGGTTTCCACTCGTAGCATTTTTTTCTAAATAAACTTCCGTGCTCACAGGAAGTTAGGTTTAAGCAACAAAACCACTATGTAAGGTTTAGGAAAAGAGCGTGGTTGACGGTAACTTGACTGATTTACATACTTTTAGTTTCGCATTGGGACACAAACAGAGGTGCCCTGGGTGAAGGTCCTGTGTTTGTTTGACCCCTCCCTAGACTTTCCTGCTCTTTTCAATACGTTAGCTGCTCTGACTGTTGAATAATGACGGGGGTGGGTTTACGTTGGAGTCAGTTGAAAGCGCGGCGTGTCAGTATCAAACGCCAAGGGGAACTGACCAACCGTCGGTATTTGGCGAGTTGGGATGCATCCTGCGGCTCACGTATCTGCAGTTTCACAAGCAGGTAAAAAACAAAAAAAGGCTCTTTTCAGAGCCAGTGTTTGGTTTGTCCGTTCTGGGCTACTGTAGAAACATGGTGGTGCAACATGCTGGACTCCGTGAAGAGGACCCGCTCAGTTTCTAGATATGAAAGGCTCATTCTAAGATAACAGAAGCACCACAATGCTTAGTTCCAGATCATTAACCACTAAAGAAAACAGTTATGAGTGTTGTATTCCATACCTGCTAATAGATCCCTCAAAATGCTCCACACAGGCCCTTTAAGACAACCTGGGAGAGATGTGGGTCAGTGCTGAGGTAGACTAAAGACGAGAGTGACTCACTACATCTTGGGACTTCCAAAACATCAACACCGATGTCAACAGACTGGAGGATTATGACTCAAATTACCCTCCTAATCAAAACATCGATGCTTGTCTGGGTGACACACGACCTGAGGAATTGAGCGGCATGAAGCAAGTTGCTGAAGAGACTGACCGATAAGAAAAGAGACGAGTAAAACAGCCAAGCAGTATTTTTTTTTAATAATAATAATAATAGTAATAATGTGTCAAATGTAAAAAAAAAAAGTATCATCTGAATCTGCCGCTCCCCTCACCTTTACGAAGCCGAACCACAGAATCTCACGTGAAATGACGTGAAATGACCTCGACGTGAATGTTGAGACTTAAAAGTGAGATCACATCGCATACAGTGTTAATGTACGTGAAATACAAACAAACATCAGTTGATATGGATTAAGATCCTGAGTTACATTTGTTACGTTAGTTAAATGAAAGTTTTGCTTCAAACATTGTCAAACACAACAAAGTCTCCTTCAATCCTGATTCACAGGACGTTGATTTACTACTTAAAATGAACAAGCTTATTCAGATATGAATCACATCGCATTGTCAATATTGATTGCACATGAGGTGTAAACTTACCACATGGGTAAAATACAGGTACGGGGGAAACAAAGCCAAACAAAGGTAAGAAGAATGAACTCTTAATGGTCCTCGGGGTTTCGGTTATAGTTTGTTTCCTGTTTTAGTTTGAAAGTCCACTCCTCTTGTTTTACTTCCTGCCTTTGTTTGTTTCCTGCCTGCGTGGTTGTCAGCCCCGCCCCCGTGACGTTCACCTGTTGCTCACCTGTCCCTCGCCATCTGCCTCTTTGGCCCGTGTGTATTTTGTCTCTCCACGCTCCGCTCGGCTCCTGGCTGCTCGTCTTCGTTACCTGCGTCTCTGACTCCCCAGTCAGTCAGCCCTTTTTGTTCATTGAATCATTTCACCGCACCAGCCCGCCTGCCTTCGTACCTGCGTCTGGGTCCCTCTGCTGCCTCTGCACTCCAAACAAGTCGTCGTTAAACAAAAGGACTTGACCTAATTCCATTATTTTTGGCATCAGGTTGCAAATCAGAAAAAAACAGACAGCCTCTGTGTTCCACCTCGTCTTCAACTACAAAAGCTCATTTTACACTTGTCCAACAATCAGTGTCAGTTAACTGACAATGAGGCGTTTGCTGATTCATTTCCGAAGAGGGGGCCGTCTTATTGCAAGAACACAGGAAATAACTCCCCATAATTGCGTGTTTTTCCTCATTTAATCAGAGCTAGCAATTGTTCTTGGAAGAAAGAAGAGTGTTACGTGCCCCCTTCCTCTGTGTTTTTTTGCCTCCCCCATCTCTCCTCGCACCACCCGCCTCCTTCACAGTGTGCTTCTCAGCTGTGGGTTTACTGATTAGCCTGATCCATAAATAAGTAATCAAAGCGAGAGCAGCGACATTCGGCTCGCCCTTATTATCAACCAGCTCTATCACACATGCACGCACACACGCACACACACACACGCACGCACGCACGCACGCACGCACACACACACACACACACACACACACACATATCTTCAGCAGATCCCCTTTTAACCCCTCTTTATGTGTTTTATTGGAAGGATAACTGAGAGACAACTTGAGCCAGTTTATCTCCTGATCTGATGAATACAACAGTAGGAATATTATTGTGTGTGTGTGTGTGTGTGTGTGTGTGTGTGTGTGTGTGTGTGCGCGCGTGTGTGTGTGTGCGCGTGGGTATGTGTGGCCAAGGGACAGTGGGATGGGGAAAGAAAAGGGAAACATACAGTCAGTGCCGAGTGTGACTAAACTGACTGCAGCAGAATGACTCACACTGTTGCTATGGAAACCTAAAGACACGCTCGCCTCTATATTGTGCGATTTCAGCTGCCGGCTAAAGGGGGGAGAAAATGTAAGGTGTTTTTTTTTTTTTTTCAGAAATCATTGAGAGAAAAGGGGGTTGCAGAGAGCATAAAAGCCTCTCTCTCTCTCTCTCTCTCTCTCTTCTCATATATATATATATATATATATATATATATATATATATATATATATATATATATAGAGCAAAAGGTAAAATCAAAGCCAAAATACTCTCCTCCAACCACACCTCTCTCTCTCTCTCTCTCTCTCTCTCTCTCTTTCTCTCTCTGTGTGTCACTCAGCACTGCAGTATGAAACCCAGCGGCCCTGTCTTCTCCACTGTAGTGGCCCGATGTGTGTGGGTGTTGAGCTTGCCAATGCCCTTGGTAAGTAAAAGCCATGTCGGATAAAGTCTGGCCTCCCACCGCAAAACTAAAACCCCTTTAGAATTCATTATGAGCCATAGTTAGGATTGTCCCGGTTATTCATACTGCATGTTCTTCTTGTGATATGTAACAACTGGAGTTAGCAATTAAACTGCAAATACCACAGAACAATGATTTACAGTGGTGGAAAGTACTGCACTTCAGTACTTGCATACTTAAGGTTAATTATTCCCAATATGAAGAATATACTTTTTGCTGGTTGTGGATTTAATTGTGGCTCATTACTGGTTAAACTTTCTACTTTCCATCAGCAAGTCCTTCTCTATTAGAAATTTATATATAAACATAATTTCACACCACATAACACACCAGCGTGGACCAACAGAAACATATTGCTCAGTATCTACACAGACGACTGGAGATCCAAGAGGTATTTGGTTGTTGCTCATGTTTTGGGTGATAATAGAAACGTGTTACAGCAAAAGGAATTTTAATAGAGTGATAAAAGCCACATACCAATCTATGAAAGGAATTTCCCCCAAACCCAGCAAGAAGAAAATATGTTCTTCAAGAATTTGGAGTTGTAGCGGTTGATAAAATAAGGAAAATATATATTTCAATTCCTCCAGGATAAAAGAGGTGAACTAGTAAATTATAAATGAGATTAATCCAACACTCTAATTCTTAAGATTGGTAATTATTGAGGGCAATAACTGTTGGGTTTGGTGTTTGTGTTAAAAAGAGGAACTTGGACTCTGTTCTCAATATTGGTACTGGGGAAGATTGTTATAGATGTAGATCATTTAACTCTATGTCCGGTTGGAACCATTGGAAGAGTGAGTTAAAACTCTTGAGTAAGTCACTGAAACTAGTTGTCCTCGTTAACTGATATCTTTAAGGTAATTTGAGATAGCCCTGTTTTCATGGTTGTATTTTATTTGTTTGTCATTTTTGTATTTGATGTGATTTTGATCTTGATTTTTAATAAATAAGAGGCCTTGTTAATTTGTGCTTGTATTCCTCTCAATAATAGCCTAATAATAATAAAGCTAGCCTCCGTCACGCCCACTTCCACAGTTTCCACACTGGATTCTGTCAGAAAGCTGAGGACTGTTTTTGAAGCTCATGCCAATCATTCAATTAAGCTGGAAGCCAAGTATGTAATATTATGCTATGAAAAGAAGAAAAAAAAGATTGTCAATTTGATAATTTCATTTGGGAAATTTAAAAAAGGCAGTGTTGTCAACATTTGACCTGCAATAAAAGTGAGACAAACCTTCTTCTGACCCAGTTGCATGTATATTTTTTTTTATATAAAATACTATTTAGGCTATGGCTTGGCTGAATACCTCAATGGTTATTATTTAGTGAGAGATGTGTATCCATATGGATACACACATACACACTAATAATCAGATATTATAAATTTGCCGACATCAAGCAGAAAGTTGTGCAGAGGGCAACAGGGGGAGCTCTCTCCTGTAGGTTCTACTCCACCTCAAAATCCCGTCAATGGAGAACATTGTTTGTTTTTTCTTGGAATAATACCCCCCTCCCCATGCTCCATCATTTATTTATTTTACCTACAATGACCCTAATAGGACTACTACTAATCAATAAATAATATAGCTTCAAAAACATAATGTCTGCACTATACCTATAATGTAGCAGCCTAGTACTGTAACATTTATTTCCCATAAAATGCTGTTTACATTGCATTCTGGGTAACTCTGTAGAGGGAATGTTGTATTTTAGGCGTATTGTATTCCATGGCAATAATGCAGGTTTGCTGTAAATGTTGAAAGTGTAACACCTGACGTGACATCACACTGGAGAAGGAGAAGTGTTGCTACACACTAGATTTCTGTAAGATGGGTTAAGGTTTTTTCACGCAAACTCATCATTTTACGCTGTCGTGTACCGCAACTATTTTTAGTGTGGAATGAAAGTGCAAAGTTAGCCAGCTAGTGTTTCAGTGTCATCAAACATAGAGTCATTTTCTGGCTAACCATGTGACTTTAGGGCGGATAGTAAGTGGCTAACCTCTCAAAACGTTGTGAAAAACAACCCTAAAATTATTTCAACAGTGTTTCCCCTATAGTCATTCTGTAGTGGTGGAATTAAGAGCATCGCTGCTGAAACTTCACACACACACACACACACACACACACACACACACACACACACACACACACACACACACACACTCAGAGGGGTGTTTTGAGCCGAGCTTGATCCGAAAAATATTCGGTTAAAACAGATCTTGATGCTGTTTTTCCCTCATTGTTCTTGGTGAAGTTTGCTGGAAGTGACGTAACGTGTTTCATGTGAGGTGAGCACTAATCCTTTCTAAAAAAAAAAAAAATCTTTTAAATTCAACATCGCTTGTCATCAACCGGTCATGTGGCACCTGAGGAGCCAATTTGGCCCTGTACGCTCTGATAAGTTGTCACACAAATAACCCCAGTGAAGTCACAGTTTAGTTCTAATGAAAACTCAACTGCTGACATTTGCTCCTGGTGTTCTTCACCACCGTTTTAGAAGAAGGAAATAACGCGAGGATCAGGCGGACCAGCTAAATAAAAGTGACATATTTTCTTTTTAATTGTGCGGTGGCTCTGATTTATGCCAATGCGAAGGATGGTTCATGTGGATTTCGCAAAGTAACTGATGCATATTTAGAAAAGAGGTGGTAGAATGATTAATAAATTGTGTTACCGCCGCCCGGCCCATCCGCCGGCCGAGAGCAGTCCACCTAGGGGAAACACTGTACTTAAATAATCAGTCAATTTGGAGTCGAGTTAGCTCATATTCATGTTGTAGCCAGAGGTTTCTGAATATTATTTCCCTTCAAAATTGTGGTTATTCTGCCTTTTCAAGCCAGCAAAAGCTGATACCAGATCTCTTTGGATTCAATCTCAGAAAACACGAGTATAATGAGGAATGTGTTATTAGTATAAAGTATATTTTAGTTTACTTTCTGAGACACTGTAGTTACTTCAAATTCGTCTTTGCTTCATGTTGTTTCATTTTAATAGACATTGAGGCACATCATATGCTACCAGACACACCCAGGCTCATTATGCTTGGTAAGTTTGTGGTTTTCCACTTCAATTTCTCATTTAGACACACACACACAAAGCTACATCGACATAAACACTGTTTTTATTTTTCATTCACAGACGATCATGCAGATACATTTACTCACATACTACTACGCCACTTGTTTTTGTGTGTCTTTTGTATGTACTTAACTGCTGTAATATTGAATATGTACAAACAGTAACATGCAAACGGTATAATTTAAGAATGCAGTGAAGTTCATTTTGCTGGTGCAGAGTTGTTCATGGACTTTATTGACACTGGAGTTAGTGAATTTCTTTCCGCATGACACTTTGGTATTATAATTAAATCAGGTGTGCAACAGTGGAGTTGGAGCTCAAAGGAAAGGAGGAGTTTGAGGACTGGGTTGAGTGTGTTAGTCCTCCAACATGTTGGAGGGAATCAACACGATCACGTTGAACTGAAAATTGCTGCACCGTTCTCTGGGCTGTATTCTTTAGGAAATAAATTAATTTGTATGTTGTCAAAAGACATTTACACAATGTTGATGAAAGAATTATTGAAAGAAACTCATTTAAAAAAAATAAATTTTAACTGTTAAAACGTCTTGATAAATAATTAAAAAATATATATTTGGATTGCCTTTTGATTTGCAATGTTGTTGGCAAGTATAGGGAAATTAGTAACTAGATATTATTTTATATATATATATATATATATATGTACATATTTCAGTAATAATAATAATTAGTAGTAGTAGTAGTAGTAATATATTAATATCAATAATAATCTGTATTAATAAAGCTGTAGATTTACAGTACCATGTAATAAAATACAGTAGAAATAGACCAAATTACTACTACAATTACAATAAGATGCAGAAAAAATGAACTAAATCGCTGTTCTGTGGTGTTATAGTATAGTTCTATCAAATGGAAATTGCAGTAAAGTACAATTACAGTCGCTGCCAGTTACTTACTTACTGTTGTGTTACTTAACTGTACACATTACACCAAAGACTAACAGTGACTGGGTATTTTTATTAATCCCTTAAGGGAATACTGAAATACAAATATGGGGGGCTCTTTCTCTGTTCTCTCATGAAAGTCACACAGTCCTCTCAAAAAGAAGAAATCCATAATCCCACCTCTTTTTCAGACCTCCTCTCCCCTCCCCACTAATAATTTATCTACAGTCCCTAAATTGCGTTAAAATAATATGTGCTCTCACTTCAAATTGGAAAAGGAAGTAATCTAATTTCCCACCACACATACACCAGACTCCAGTCTGACATTCTTAACCTCCCATTAATTGGCAATAGAAAATGAATCGGGCCGTTCCCCTCTCCATGTCCTCCCGCTCTGGAGATGGGAGGAAACACAAAACACAGAAGTAAGGGCAGAGAAGAGTGATGGCCCTCGTCTTTAATTTAATTGGGTCCTGTGTGGACGCAGTCACAGTTCCATGCAGCTCATTAAGCTCCACTATGGAAAAATAAATGTTCCAATTCAAAGACTAACATAATAAAACAAGATAGGATAATAAATAAACTGACATAATTTCCCCTGAGGAGACAGATCTGACTCCAAGAGAAGTAGGTTGCAGTGCAGTCAGACAAACATGTAATAACGGGGAATAAGAAAAGATTATTCTCTTTAATTTCCTGCCTGCCAGCCAGCCAGCCGCTACACGCTGACGGAGTCGCAGTTGAGGAGGCTTGATTGCAAACGGCTCCGAAGAGACACTGTCGCCTTTGTCACCGTGCTCAACTCAAGAAGTCACCGCGGTGAGAGCGGGAGGACGGAAGAAAGTTGTTTCGTAAGAATGTTTAAGCTGGTACAGTAGAAGAGGTACTTCCTGAAGATGCTGCTGTACTCGGTGAGACCATTTGTATCTCATTAAATCTCAACAGAATCGTGACGTCGTCGCGTTGAATCTTTTGCACAAAACTGTGCAAAAGATAACAAGAACTTTCATGGTGCATTTTGATTCTGCATTCATGATTAATCAGCCATCTATTTGTGTGTGTATACGGATGTCTGCATGTGAACGTGTGCTTGAACGTGTGTGTGTGTGTGTGTGTGTGTGTGTGTGTGTGTGTGTGTGTGCGCGTTGCTGGAGGGCTGACACCGGCACCATGCTGCATTTAGCCAAAACAAGAGACAATGACATATTGAGTGCTGCTAGCACCTTCTGTTAGTCAGCCTGCAAATCCCTCTTCAGGCCATGGCTGCTGACACCACTACAGTGTCATCCGGAACAGCATCACACACTCATTTCACGTTGGAGCAGGTCACGCTGTCAGAAAGCAAAGTTCTACATTACTGAGTACATTTAACATTCAAGGTGTTTAAAATTAACCTTTTTCTCCAACCACGCAGGCTGGTCTTACCCAGCATTCGTAGCGATACGTACAGAAAAATAATGCGCCGTAGTTCCTATGCCACGAAATTATTTTATCCACACAATCATGAACGAGGACGTATGAAGCCCACACGGGGCGGGCAGTAATGGAGGTGAATGGGTCCAACAATCGATGATCTGTTTGTTCTCAGCATTAAACGAGAAAGCTTGATTTATTTGTCACGTAACTTGCGTACTTCAGTAACAGCACATCCGTAGTTATTTAAAGCCAAACTTCCAAAGTAGGTTTACTTAATTTTAGGTTCACTTGCAAAACAAAACTACGTCGTCAGGTTTAGGGAACAAAAGCACTTTGTTCGTCTTCGGAAAAGATTGTGGTTAGGGTCGGTATCGGACGTCAAGGGGCACTGACCAGGCCTCGGTGTTTGGCGAGTTGGGAGTGAGAGCAGATTGAATTAACGTGAGCTCATTTTTAAATACAAGTTTTGTTTTACAACCGGCATAGCCTGTAATGATGGTGGCGATTCTGGCACGAACACATTATTCACTCTTGTTTTGTTCTAATCGCTCGTGCTCGCCACGTCAAATTAAACGGAAAAACACCGTAGTGAAGGAAGAGGCAGAAAAAGCGGAAGTTGCGCAACACAAATCAAATCCGCATTACAACAGGCTGTTGTCAAGCGTGCACCTGTACCGACCCCGTGTGACGGAGTGCCTCGTCACATGGGCAGAAGAGCGGTTTCCTTATAGGAGCTCCTCTCCGAGACAAAAGCTGGCTCGATCAAAGGAAAGGAAGGTGCTGAGGGGTCGAGGAAGTGGGGTGAACATGAACAGAGGAGTCAACGAAGGCTGTTTGAGACAGCTGAGTGAAAGATAAATGAGAATGAATACGTGTTGGGGAGACACACGTACTTGGAGCGAGACTTAATTGAAAAAAAATGTTTGGCACAACCAAGAGGTCTACACGGCATTCAGCAAAAATAAGGTCACGTAATGAAACAGTCGCCCTTGATGTTGGTTTTTAATATTTGAATACATCCCACTTCCTTGTAATTTGATCCCAAATATTCTGTCAGCACTCGTGTTTTACATGTTTAAGATATTCTAATCGATGTCGTACAAAGTGGCACTTTGATGACCACTCAAAGGGAAGCTACAAAAATAAGAAATAATTTAGCTATTCAGACTTCCAGACTACAATAACTACATTTAAATGGGGGTGAATGCTCATCTTTCTATTCTTTATTTGCTTTTGTGAGCGTCTAGCTCATGCAGCAACGAGTATGAATCATTGTAAATCACGAATGTTTATTATGCACGAATGACATTACAACAAAGGCGAGGTTATGCACAAAATAGATTTAAATGTAATAAATGGGTTCGTTAATAATTTACCAGGGCTGTTTATGTTCAGTCACATGTTGAAATGCATGCTGTGTCAAGCCCCTCCTCTGCCCTTTTCCTCTCATTACTCTCCAGGGCTCGGCCTTATGTAGCACCACACATGCCTGGGGGCGAATGACATCATTCTCCCCAGAGACAAGCTCATCCTCGTCCTCCTCTTCCTCACAACACGTCAAACATCCAGAGGAAAGGAGAGAACACGAGAAAGAAAAAAAAAAACATTGCTATATTAGACACTCTTGCGTTGACACTCTTGCATTTTCACTCTTTCTGTGGCTAAATTGTCTCCACGCACTCAAGAATAAAGTGTCATCCTGACATATAATATATTTTTAATCAAGAACACAGCAGCGGGGACAAAAACAACACGTCAACCCTCTGACAGCTTGTTAGCGGATAAGAAAAAAGCCCACGGATCTACAAAGGACATTCTGACAAACGTGGAACAAAGATGTGTGTTTGTGTATGTGTGTGTGTGTGTGTTGTGTAGGGGGTCGTGACTAGTGTCATCTCATTATGGATCGTGCCCTTTGTCTTTCACACATTTTAATCAGTCCACTCATGACACACACACACACACACACACACACACACACACACACACAGTAATTGAGCTCCTGGTCTTACGTACTGGTGGAAACAGTCGGCGTCCATTCAGATTCACCCTCCTGACTAGAATGAATATTAACTTTCTCATTCATGAATATCAAAATAGATTTTAAATTCAGAGTACATGTGCAACTGCACTATTACCGCCCTCAATTTCCTGCATAAAAAGAAAGACATTCTGTGGAAACTTTTCAGAGCCGATGAACAGTCAGCTATATACGGAAGAGGATTAGTGCCACCTGTGACCAATCTATTTTAGATTAAACTCTTTCCTTAAATTCTGAGAATGACTGTTACAATATCAGATTTTTATAGACACGATTATCGTGAAGGATTTTATCGCAATATCTGTAGAAAAACAAAATGCTATTGATCAAATGTTTTTGGCAAATTAATTATACTCAGAATATGAGTTTAGAGAGGTGGAGAATTTGTAATCATAACTGTACAAAAGCATGATTTAAGAGGTGCTTGATTATTTACATAATATCATATGTGTATTATTAACATGATATCAATATTTCCTTTTTTAAATATCATGGTTGTCGTCAATACAGGTATATTGCGACGTCCCTAATTCTAACTTAATTATCAGAATTCTGACTTCAAACCAGAGATATTTTGATAAAAATAAATTCCATTCCAATATCTGGACTTGTGTATTGGCTGATGTCGAGTACTGATCCGATACTGGTGTGTTAAAAAACGAAAAATGGATAACAGGTCATAACTACCTCTCTAATATCTATTTCAAATTGCTGTGAAAACATCTCCCTCAAACAACTGTATTTATTCAAGTTTCTCGCCAAAATGAAATTTTACAAGATTACTTTTGAACACATCATGGTAACATTATAACTTACCTGTGCCGAAAACTAATTTGTACTAAATAGAGCATGAATGCATCATAATGTAACTCAATGCAACCTCCATACGTTAGCTAACGTTAAAGCTTGGGTTGGTAATCTTCAGAAACCAGCAAGAGTACGCTCGATTCAAAAACTATCCAACCGAAAAACTCAACCAAGTGTTGCCAACTCTTTTCCCATGAAAGTCGCTTGAATTTCAACAAAAATGTCAAAAATGTTTTTGAAGATTATTACCAACTCCGCCTTGAACTAGCTCTCCTCCCGGTTGTTCACAATGTAGCATCGTCAGGGAAGAACTAGGATGCACAAGACTGTTTAACCACAGGTGTGTATAGTTTGCACGTGTGCAGTACGGATCGGGTAGCGAGTGACACGTGTTGTTGTTCCTGTGTAGCGTAACCGATGAATGATACGATAACGTGATATTGGATCAACTCGCTGATACGTGATCAGAGGCCTTTCCGATTCCGGTATCCGAACAACTCTACTTTGAACTCAGAACTCAAATACATTTTCCACACGTGTGGCCCTTATCCTCTTTCGTAGCTACAAAACAAAGCACGTCACCCTCAAGAAAACGTGAGTTTTTCCTCCAATCTACCTGTGACAAAACCCATAAACACAATATGTGAAAAAAAAAAAGGAAAGAAAAGAAGCTGCATAAAGAACCGGCTTGGCTTTCAGCGAGGCTCAAATGACCTTCAGCCAAAGGAGCAGGGAGAGTTTATAATAGATTGTTTCACAATGGTTGTATTCACCATCACTGTAATGCTCCATGTGTCGTCAGTAGGTGGCTTTCTCCTGTTCAGATTACGCATTGCCCAGGAAACAAAAATGGCCCACATGTCCTTCCTATTGCCAGAAATATTGAACAGAGCAGCCCACTACATGTGTCCTCTCTGTGAGAGCGGTGAGTAATGTTTGGAGATGGAGGGGTGAAGAAGACCTTTTGTTTCATAACAGCTCACAGGGCATGAGTGATGCCAGCTGAGCTACAGGAGCATGAGGTAGGTAGTGGTGAGTGACTGCTTGTGTGCGTGTGTGCGTGTGTTTGTGTGTGTGTGTGTGTGTGTGTGTGCGTGCGTGCGTGCAGAGAGCTTTTTTATAACCTAACTACATGAAGTAGTATGTGTGTATGCGTGGGCAGAAGTGTGGAAGGAGTGAGTGTAGTGAAGAGGGTGTGATGCGTGGGAGGTGCATGTGTATGCTTTCATGGACTGTAGAGACGCACACATCCTGGATCATATTGGTTTCTATGTGCACTTGTCACATGGTCAGTCCACGTCTGTTTGACCTGTTCTATCGTCCGCGCTTTATTCCTTCCCAGTAATCTTCAGTCTCCATTATTTACAGAAATGAGTTCTTCTGCCTTTATTTTCTCCCTGTGACGAAGAGCTCTGCTGCCCACTCCCATTCTCCAGCGTTAAACAGCTCATCTTACTCCACCACCTCCACCACTGCAGTTACATAAAAAAAAACATTAAAAGGATAGCAATTATCTGTGACTTCAAACAAGTTCAATGATAAATAGAATATGTTTTCAGCGGAATGATTGGAGGACTTTGGTACATGCTGTACCGAGGACTTTAGAGTTTAGAGAGACACTTTTTGGGAAAACCTTGTTCAATGACCACTTAGGAAACTGGGTTTGGATTATATTTTCAAGAGGCAACTCCAACTGGATTGAATGATTATGTATTTTAAGCATGTTGATTTCGGTGGAAAAGAATGAGCGACAACAGCATGGGAGGAGAAATAATCTGTACATCTTCTATAAACTTGCTTCAGAAACGATGCCAACTAAAAAAAACGCATTCGAAAATTCAAAACAAATACAACAACGTTTCTCCTTATTGAAATATTTTGGGTCGGTGTAGCGCATAGTAGACAGATCTCAACATGCTAACAGTGACAACTAACCCGCCGATGCTGGTTAACATGTTCGCCTTTGCATGCTGGCATGCTAACATGCTAACATGACTGTGGCTTAGTGGTGAGCAGGGTTGTCCTTCAATCAGAGGATCGGTGGTTTGATCCTTGACTCCGCTAGCCCATGTCGATGTGTCCTTGGGCAAGACACTTAACCCCAAATTGCTCCCGTAGCTGTGCCTACGGTGTGTGAATGGTAGCTACTCCTGATGTGCAGGTGGCACCTTAGCCCCTCCCATCAGTGTATGAATGGGTGAATGATGTCATGTCGTGTTAAAGCGCTTTGAGTGGTCGGAAGACTGGAAAAGCGCTGTACAAGTACAGGTCCATTTACATTTGTTTATTATTTAGTTTTGGAGGTATACACCAAATAATTGTGCAAATTGAAAGTTTTACCTCCTGGTGGCCGCTAGAGGAAAAGTCAGAGGATCCCAAAAGTAAACATAGGTTTTACAAAACTTCATGGCAATTCATGTTGTATTGAGGCCTATCTTCACTGGACTAGTATGACCTGGGGACCTCTCGTAATTTTTAATATTGCGGAGGTCGTCCGTGATCTTGAACCTTTGAGATTCTGCCATGTCCGTAATTTGTCAAGTAAAAATCCCGCCGAAATTTGACCTACCATATTTCGCCCAACATGGAGATGATGTGATTATGTTAGTGCAGTGCAAATTGACATATTGTGATTCGATGATGTTTTTTTTTCTTTCTAATACAAGGTTTGGGGTTTTCTTAACACGCTTAGTTTCTGCCTCTTTCCCTGTCAAGAATTATGGAGGCTGTGTTGGTAATTATAAGTGATGGGTTTTGACAGCAGTTTGTGTGCAAATTCAGAAAACCAATTTGCACCGGAGCAAGAGGGCTTTGTCAGTATTATATCTTCTATAATAGTATTTATAATATTATATATATATATATTATTTTGTATAATATTTGGAATAAAAGCGGATGTTATTCAGAGCCTTAACCCCACCCTACCCGACTAACTAACCGACCACAAAACACCCCCTATACCTACGCCAGTACCAATATATCCACAATAATATATTATCCCTAGGTGGGTTAATACAGAATCAGCTTCAGAAAAGTTCTGCAACACTGTCCACATGTATAATAACTGCAGATGATGGCACACTTGAGAACTATTGCTGTAAAGACCTCGATGTGAAGGCTCTTACTTTACTTAGAGTGCTGTGAAGTATCAATAAAGATGCTCTCCTATAGCAACCGTAACGCTTGCTTCTGTAGCACAGTGAACATATTCCACTTCAAGAGGTGAGGCGCTTTTTGCTGCCGTTCATTAATACTGCATCGACTCCGGCATGGTGCCTCGACTCACTGTAAGTCGACGCTAATGTTCATATTTACAATGAGTGGGGTCTTTAATTCTAAAGAGCCATCTGCCCTTTTGCATGTTTAAATATTCATAAAGCCAGTCAGTCTTTTTTCAGCTACCATTTATTCCCATCCACAGTCACCTGTTTAGCCTGGCGCTGTCAGGAAGTTGCTACCATATATGGCAGTAAGATTGACTTAATTCTCTGGAATGATTCATTGCTGCTGGAGAGGAAGCCCATTACTCAGCTTGCCGAACATGAGGCTGCAACCCCCCCCCCCCAAAAAAAAAAAACAGCAGCAGCAAATATCCTGAGTTGTGATGTAAAATCACGCTGGCAGTGACAGCAACCAATAGTAGTAACAGTATGTGGATACTTGACACATGAATGTGCCTGTTTTGATTCATTTTCTGCCTGAAAGCAGTGAGTCGGAGTCACATGGCTCCAAAGTGGTCCTATGGTGCTCGATTGTGAAAGATGGAATCAAAACTTTCCCTCCTCTGTTTGGTTTTATTTATCTGTTTCTGACAGCTTTCAGCGCTACAGCAGCAACAAATACACTTCAGTCATTTGTTGCCATGGCAACTGCTGCCAGCATGAGCATCAGCTCTTGTGCAGTCAAGAGTCTTTTAAAGGGCTAGCTCGCAGAGAGAGAGAGAGAGAGAGAGACAGAGAGAGAGAGAGCTAGGGAGAGAGAGAGAGAGAGAGAAAGAGAGAAAGAGAAAGAAAGAGAGAGAGAGAGAAAGAGAGAGAGAGAAGTTGAGATGGTGGAGAGATGTTTTTTTTTAAGTGTGATTAGTCTAACAACAAATATGAGGAATATCTCCTTTAACTCGCCTGTTTATTGCTCCCCTGCAGCATATAAAACAAAGCTATGCATGGGTGCACTTTAACTAAATTTGCATATCAATGTTTATTCATTACTAGCTCTTTGAGCTCTTTGAGCTCTTTTAGCTCTGTATTTTATAAGCCTGAAAAAAAGGTCCATGAAGGTGAAAAAAAATGACAATCGATAACATATACTAGTTTCACATTTTGGGTTTGAGGCATTAGATCCTGCACAGAGGTTTGAGGAGGACAGGTCCGACAGCCATTCGCTCTGCCATTGAAACAAAGCAGGCAAGGTAAACGCATGAGATGATGATGATGATGGTGATGGTGATGATGATGATGGCGACAAAAGACTGGAAACAAATACGCTTCAGCATCCAAAAAGGCTACGAAAAAAGGAGCCAAAAACACGAGGCTTTATGCAAATGAGAAAACAAAAGCGTGTTTTCACACACATACGACTAATTGCGTGGCCCTGTGGAAAATAGAAAAAAAAATAAAAACTTTTTGCATCTCATCTAAAATGTAATCTACACTTTGGGGCACTTTGTCTCCGTGTGAAGGTGAGCCGAATTGCTGCTTCAGAGGCAAAGAATGATTACCTACTTATGCGGAGTGATGTGTTGTATCAAGAAGCTCTCTGCAGGCTCATGTTCCAGCATCCGGGAACAACGGAAAAGAGACACAGTTTTCGGTGTAATTTAAGGGCAAACAACAAACGCGTTTGGTCAAATAACTATAATAAGGTTTTCCATCAGACACCGGTAGTGAATAGCATACACAGTAGTTTTGTAAGCGGATGACATTACCTTTTTGTTTTTGTAAACCAACCAGTTATTATGTTTTCTATTATTCCCACGGGATACTCGAGGGGAAAATGTATTTCATAATGTACTGACATATAACTGGTGGTGAAATTGTGAGTAAGTGAGAATGACGCCTTCACAGGAGACAGACTGTATTTGTCGGTGACTCATAGACTCATTGCACCTAGCGCTGACTCTGCCAGACCGGGGCTGAAGTGGAGTAGTGGGCTTCCTAAGTGAGTGAACTGACCACAAGTGGCAGAAATCTGCAAAGGGAAGCTGCTTCGATCCTTCCTTTCTTATCTCCTTCAGCCTAGAGTACATTCTCCTTTCCCAATGTTGTCAATGTTATAGCTTTAAAAGGGTCCAAATTGGTTGCCATGTTTCTGAAAAAAGAACATAGCACATGGTGGACTATTTTATTCTCCGTTCAACCTAGTATCGAAAGTAAAGTTTAAAAAAAAAAGAAATGGCGGATAAGTCCGTCATAAGATGGCCTCTGAAAGTTATTTGGTAACACCTTATTTTAAGGTCCTTAATTGTTAGTTAATAGGTAATAAAGCCTCGTAAGATATTTATTAACATTACAATACGTCAATAGGACTATATAAACATTTATAAGCGCTTATGAGGCTTGTTAACCACATGTGACTCCCATAAGAGCGTAAAGTGGGTTTTTGTGCTTCACTACTAAAATGTATTTATATGTAATTATTTATTCACATTTTATGAACCTTGAAACTATGTAGTGCTCATTCCAGATGGGGGGCTATGTTTTGCAGCTGCAATAAGCATAGTTAACTGTTATTAAATGCATAATAAAGTATTTATTAATTTTAATATAGCAAGAACAAGGCTTAATAAATGCTTAACAATAACATAATAGGTAAGTTAGTTAAACGTAATAGATGTGAGTGTTATGCCTTTATAAACAATTCTAAAAATAACTCATAAGTCTTTTATTAACATTCTTAAGCAGTGTATAAACTGTCAACAAGTTTCTTGTAAGTGCTTATAAATGTCTTATAATCTAACAATATACGTGTTAATGATGCTATTTCTTACACTTATATAGTCTTATTAACACATAATACTAACAATGTAAACATCTTATGAAGGCTGTATTACCTTATACAGCCTTCATAAGATGTTATTTTTCTCCAGACTGTCAGTGCTGCTGATTCAAATTAAAAGTTTGTATTGATGTTGAGCAAATATCTGAAGAAGTGTATTTCAGTCAGTGCAGGGAAAAAGTCAGTCTTCTTTTCTATCTAATATACTTTCTGTGTTTGACTTTGGAGACTTTTACCCTTCGCCATGTTACATAACTTTTCATTGTGACTGATGCTCCAGCAGTCGAGGAAATAACTGCAGCAGGTGGTGGCTGCCTGTGAGTGAGGCACGTCCAGTTGAATACCAACGAGCAGGACAGAATGTGGCAGCTTTAAATGAGGTCTGACAAACACTGTCTGTATTAGGGAGCTCCCGAGGCGAGATAAGGCAACGTGATTGACGTCTAAAGACAGCAGATGGTTGCTGTCAGTTGTAATCAGACGGTTTGTGGACCAACATGGTGGCCGCTAGATGCAGTGATCAGGACAGAGTCGGGATTCATGTTACAAACTCTACAGAGGATGTGATCAGATACAAGCGTTTAATGTGGTTTTTGAGACTTTGATTTGATTAACTTGAGGGGAGATTAGACAGCAAGGTTGACACACAACTAATCATTTTGTTATTTTTTTTTAAAAAAAAATTTCCTGTGAGCATTAATTCAGACAGGAAAACTGGTATTCCATCACACAGAATAAGAACTCAGATCAGAGTTCAATTCAATTCAGAAATCTCTAAAGCAGAATACCATAAAGCAGACTGTAGGCTGTGGTCAAATAGTGATTGTTCTCAGGAAGGTTAAGATAAGATAAGAGCTGGTCGAATTCTCTAAATACTAAGGAAAGGTGCTTCAATGCTTCCTTCCTTATCTCCTTTAGGGCACACTGGACCATCCTTTACGAAAGCAAAGGAAATGAATAAGGAAATAATGCCGTCCCACAATTCCTTGCGATAGCAACATTTAAAGTGACTCACCATTCGACCCACCTGCTGCAGTTTAATTGTACATAATGGATAAATTAAAAACATCTCTCAGGCGGCGGGAGTCAGTTTTGGACAGGAAACTTTATTTGAATTGTACGTCGTCGCGTTTTGTCACTGTACCCAGTTTCCATTTTGTATATGAAGTTGTTTCATTTTAGTGTCGACACATTCTCTGAGTAGCGTGGTTGTCTTTTCCGGAAGTCCTTTTGAGTCCTCCTTCCGAAAAGTGGTTCAACCAACTGACACAGCCACAGTCATTTACTAGTCCTTACATAAGTGCTAACTTCTGCAACACGCAGGTCAAACATGACCGTGACCTCTCTGTCCGTGATCAGCAGCAGATCATTGTCCTCACTGTGCAATTACTCGCAAGCATTTATCAGACATAATTAACAAAAACAGACCGCATGGCATTTTGAGCTGAGCATTTGTGTTGTTCACAGCGCTTCTGTAATGAAAAATATACTGGCAATTATTGATAAGAAGTAAAAAATAAAATAAAATGTAAAAAAAAAACAATGATGACACACCATGGGACTCGATACACAAGAAACCTTTTCTCAGGAAACATATCTGGCATTTCCTGCATCTCCCGCACTCTGCAGTCCATCACCACTTAACACGATTAAGGAAATTACAAGTAAAAATATTGTAATGAGCATACCAAAACTATTGACTGAGGCAGTTCCATGAAACAACAAATTATATACCTTCATCTCCCCCATATGACAGTAATTTGACATGGACTATATTTGTTGTCCAATATGTTCGGTATATGGATGTAAATACTCTGACTAAATAGTGGCATCGGCAGCAATTACCGCTTACTGTCTTACACAAGTACTTGACTTTCAACCGAGAAACCCTTCCAGAGACAATACTAATGTGTATTTCATCATATTGTAAATCTAGGTCCTAAGTCCGGAGACTCCAGGGGTCGTGAAAGTCAAATTCAAGTTGAATAAAAACACTTGAGAGCTTGTACAAGTCTTCATGAGTGCAGGAGGAGGTGAGCGCCGGGGACGAGCAGAGAGATCCGGAGCAGCACGCAGACGGAGCTGAATGACCGTCACTCTAACCCCGAGGGAGACCCTTAGTCACGACCACGCAAAGAGGGGGCGGAAGAGGGTGACGTGGGGGGAAGGTGAAGGTGAAGGTGAAGAGGGAGGGGCTGATGTTTGCATGGGCAGCGCGTGCGTCGACATTCACCTTCCCCATTAATGAACCGCTGGAGGGACTTCACATGGACGACGCGGAACACAGGAAGGAAGCGGGGAAGAGGAGGGTGAGGGTGGAGGAGGAAAGTTGTGTGCAGAGGGACAGAGGGGGGGGGGGGATTCCATCCGGCCTCGTCACTTTTCCTACCCTCATTGCCGGTTCAATCAGTAACACACATTAGGAGTAAATTGAGTGGATAGATGATGCAGCTGCTTTCAGCCAGGCCGGGGTCAGACGGAGCAATTACCACTGCTGAGCGCTGCTTAGCCGCGTGACGTACTCAGCAGCACTACGACTCCAGATAGGCCGGTGGGGGGACTGTAATGGGGTGGCTGCGTTTCCTATCTTCGGTGGCAATAAAACAAGTGCTTTCTTTCACGCTCTGCACAAAGATATGGACTTCATACCCTCTTATCAGGCAAGAGTGCCGCCTTCTTACCTGTGAAATGAAGGACACGCTTCACAGAGTAGCGACAGGAATAATGTAAGTCGTGGGGAAATAGATGAGTGTTTTTCAAGAAATTGAGAAAAGAAATTTACAGACACAAGCAATTCATGGCCAAACGGGAGAAACTTGAATGTGTCACCTTGAAGTGAACCAACTTGTAGGTGTGACTCTCAACCAAAATAAGAAGAAGAAGAAGAAGAAGAAGAAGAAGAAGAAGAAGAAGAAGAAGAAGAAGAAGAAGAAGAAAAAAAACAAACATGTGACTTATCCTCAAGGTCTTATGGTCGTGCTGTAACAGCTCCACATGGCAGCTGTCACTCCTCGGGGCAAGCGCTGGGTCAGACATCACTTTATTTATCTAGAAGATGACAGATGTATCTTGGAGATAACAAGTGTAAATTACATTTAAGACCGCTTAGATGCCCAAACTTAAAGGCTAAATGCCTTTTTATTAAGTGGGTACAAATGGTGATTGATGGAGTCTGCAGAGATGAGCAAACACTGGCTGAAGGAAGGATGGACGATTGAGAGATGGACAAGGGGCGCCCTCATCTGGTCATTTTGGTTAATTGCAGTTGCTGCTATACAGCATGGACTCCCAGTAATGCAGCATACAGCAGCTTTGTTGCTATAATGCTACATGTGGTCAAGTGTAAGGGCATATGTCTCTTAAACACTGCCCCACAAAATTAATTAAGTAATGCAACAGGTTTTTTGCCTTCATTGTTAAATAACAATAGGCTACATTGTGCCATAATTATTAGCCAAACTACCGTTAGCTAACCTTATTAGTCACAGTTCTAGCATGGGTTTTAGCTAGCTACCCGGATAATGTAGCAGCTGACAGTAATTACCGGTTGAATACAAAGCAAAATGAATGGGGGTAGGTTCATGCAAAAATTCCGTTAAAGTTACTACAAAGACTTTTTAACTGGTTATGAAATGGTCTCTATCTAATAATGGTGATTGAGAAGATTGGCTATTTCTATATAGTAATTCTTAAATGAACAGTGTGCAAGTTTTTGTGGATTTACGACACGCTGCTGGAGGCCCGGGCCGTATTGCTGGGCCGTCAGGGGGGAAGAGGAGGCACGGGAGAACCAGAACCAGGACCGAGCTGGTGACACTGAGAGACCCTGCTGCAGTAAAATGAGATGTTTTAGAAAAGGAATCTGGTGCTCGGAAACACTACTCCTTTTGTCCACAGAGACCGCCAAAATCAACACAAAATGGAAGTTCTTCGTAGTAGCTTTAAAAATGACAGTTGATTACTTTCTGGCTTTTCATCTCTGGCCTGACCTACTTGGTTAACGTGCAGTCATTAGTTAGCAAGATATTTATACAAGTTATATATCTGAAGTAAAAAACAAAAGTGTGCAGTAGCTCTTTAAAGCCAAAGACATGAATGAATAAAAGCTACGGTAAGAGACAGAATCAGTACTTTGAAATTAATGCGTGCAGTTCCATGTTGTATTGCATTTTAGATTGTAGATATATATATATATACATATATATATATATATATATATATATATATATATATATATATATGTATATATATATATATGAGTTATCTGTATTTTTCTGCATTTTCTTGTTTCTCATGCTAGAATATAGGAGATAAACTGTAGTCACATCAGTGGAACTTTAAATGGGTATGAGAATTGACAAACCCATCTCGGCTTTTCAGCCTGCAAACTTCCTCCACTAGATGGCAGTAACGTTTTTGCCTTTTCTGTTTTTAACAGGAAACTAAATGTACAGTATGACAAACTGAGCTCCACACCTGCCCCGTGGAGATGCACTCTCTCTATTTCACATTCGACACAGTTCTTCACGGGCTTCTTCAATTCCATGCTGCCCCTTGAAAGAAACCAATATTTCTCAAAGATGGGACGCAGCAAGCTGCTCTCTCATAAAAGTCATACATTGGAGGGTGCTCCAAAGTCCCCAGCATGCTGTATTCATTTGTATAGCTCGGCAGTGATGATCCAAACCATATGAGGGGCTGAGTGGATCTGCAGAGACCCAGTGAAGAGGCAGGCCACCCACAGCCATCGTTCGCTGCTCTCTTTTGGTCTTCCCTCCCCTCCTAGGTCAGGCGGCATTCCTTCGGTGCCCTGGGGATCTCCGCTGAAGAAGGCAACATCATTCACAAAGACACAGATACTACAACATATGCTACCTTCATTTCTCCTCCTGCAACGATCAAACGGGAACATAAAAATGGTGACAGACAGATGGGCAGACTCATTACTTTGGCATTAGAGCATGTACCTTTCGGTGTCGGGAGGTGAACGAGTGCAGGAAGATAGAGGAGAGGAGCAGATGTTCTTATCAAACATGATGCTAAGGCAGATTAGCCGCTAGTTATCTGAGTGTGTTTTTGTTTTTTTAAAAGACCAAGTGGTGTCTGGTCCACAGATACTGTGTGTATATATCCACAGTATTCCCCAATATGTTTTCAGTCTCGCTTGCTCTGGTTGTCTGTGTTTGATCATTGACGCGAATGTTCTTGATATGCTCCATTGTTGTTGTGTTTATTGAGCTTGATGTATTGCTCAAGGGCAGACCACGTTCACCCCCACAGCCCCCTCATCTCTCAGTATTATTATAACCGCAGCTGTAGAGTGAAATATCAGCATTGAAAAAACCCAGACAGTCAACTAAATGAGGCATGGCAACGTCGGAGAGGCAGACGACTTTATCTATCCAAGGACTGTCGCTGCGGATTTTTATTTTTTTTGCTTCTTGATATTAATTTGGTTTAGCACAATAGGGCCAGGAGTTAGGAACCACTTTTCCTCTGCATTTTCACAAAGACAACATTTAGGATCAACAATTTTTGGGTCAATGCTGGATCACGTCGCTTCAAAAGATTATTGTTTGAGCATAATAATGAGATAAGACATGAGTACGTCATTTCTAACGGCCACGTTTCCCTCCAAAACTGACAGAGAGCAGATTTATAGACAGAAAACTACCACGCTCAAACGGCATATGATTTGTGAGCAGAATGAATACCTCTGAGTTGTATCACATTAAAGAGAGACATGAGACAATACAGAGCAAAACTTCCCCGGACAATTAAGAAAACTGCTACTTCAGGTCATATTCAGAGGTTGTTATGCAATAAAGTATTTCCCCAGAGACCTGAACAGCTAATTCAATCAGTCTACTCAATAATGTATGAAAAGAAAAAGTTGAATACTGAAAAAGCTAGTCTAAAATCCACTCGCGCTCATTTTTCTCTGACTTAATTAGCCCTTAATGAGTCTAATATGGTGTGAAAATGTTTAGTGAGGTCATGTAAGTGCCCAGCGTCTGGCGCTGGAGGGCATGGATCATTTCCCGACTCTGGAAATTGAGTCAGAGTCAAACTGTGTCCTGCCCTGGCTTATTACTGGCTGAGAGGATCGCCCATCCCAGCAGCATAATTCCATCTGGGCTAAATATTTATACAGAGGGGGAACGACATCACTTATCCACAACACATTCATTCACATAAGAGGGAGAGCTACTTCCAGAGTTCAGTCAGAGTGACCCGCTCGGTTTGCCGGAGGAACATCACTGCTCTTTGCTGATATTTGCAGAGACAAGCTTTCAGAGAAAAGAAAAGAACAAAAGTTTTGTCCCAACTAGAGTTCACAATGATCTTTTTCAGTCCTGTTTTGGGGGTGATTCTCACTTTGTATCAGATTGGGAAGAATCCTGCCAGCGGTGAGTGGACTTTTTATTTTTGTATTTTGAAAAAGTAGTACCACAATGCTTTTTATCATAATGATGAGGTACTTTTTCCTTTTTTTTTTTTACGGGAACTTTATTTATGTACTTTTATTTGCTTTTTGAAAAAAAAAGAAAATACTACAGGACAGGTGTTATCTACTCTTTGTGTATATACTTATGAAGGAATATATACACAATCAATATCAAAGGCTATATATGAGCCTTTTTAACTCATTTACTGGACATTGACTCGAAGAAGTCCATTTGAAAAGTAACTCTGAACGATATCATACACGTTCTTACGTGTTTGTACGTGGGTTTATATGTCTTAAGAGTAAATCAAAGTGTTCTCTCTCCAGCTGGGATGTGCTGGCTGCAGCAGAGTCAAGACCAAAGGTGCGACATGGTGCTGATGAGAGGGGTGACCCAGGAGGAGTGCTGTGCCGGCGGCCGCCTGGACACAGCGTGGTCCAACAGCAGCCTGCCCATGAATGAGGTCAGCCTGCTGGGCTTCCTAGGAATCGTCTCCTGTAAACCCTGCAAAGGTAAACAAACAGACCTTTTAAAAAACTAATTTGTTGAATCTGCCAAGTAGAAGGTATAAACAACCTGCGTATTGCTGTGGTGTATCACCGCTGCGGGGCATGCTATTAGTCATCTCATGTAACCCGAAAGGTAAATGCTGTAATAAACTGCTCTAAAACCCACATTTAAATTCTTCACAGTCACATTGTGAGTAAACGTTAGGACTCTACTCTGCGCTACTCTTAGTGGTGTAGTTTTGAGGTAAGTACTGGGAGTTCTGCTTAGATATCATTTGCAGACCTAAAACAGAAGTTGGCTCCTCCGTTACACTAAATAACTCTCGTGAAAGTTAAAACCCAAACCACAGCGTTTGTGAATCAACACGTTTACACAATGAGTTTCCCCGGTGAAGCGTCCTGACAAAATGCCGACGTGGGTCGTTCCACTTCACTTCCCCTCCTGGAATCTCTGCCAGGTTCATTTAGGTTCACTTGCAAATATATTCTGGTCACATACGCAGCACTTGCAATCTAGTGATCATCGGCCAAAAATGTGGATAACTCCACGCTGATAAACGTCCAGTAAAAAGACAGCTTCTGACATTTCTTTGAAGAGCACGCCCAACCGCAGATCACCAGGTTTTCCTGGCCTCGTCACGCAGCTTAGAGACGCAGAGATGTGGGTTGTATTTATCAAAGGTAGCCTGCAGCTTTGTGAAGAAAAGACCTACACAAAGGTAAACAACTTCCACATGGAAAATGAATGAAGTGGGTCGAATCACAACCTCTATCCTCCTCCTTCCCTTCTTCCATTATGAGTGCACTTTTTCGAAAGCTAAAAAAAAAAAAAAGGAGCCCTGTTTGCTTCCATGAGCAAAATAAGAAAAATGCATTCCTGCAGGCTGGAATAAATGCCTGCCATGTGTGACTCATAATGTGCTCCACTATCTCGATCATTTGGAATTCTGTGGGAGGAAAAACGTGGGTACATCGTGAACATCAATGAAGGTTTGAGCAGTGGCTTTGTCGATAGTTTGTTTACAGACCACAAACGTTATTGGGAGAGGCAGGGGAGATAGGAGGGAGAGAATATGCAGTAAGAGACAGAATGAAAGATAGAAATCAACCAAAAGTTAGAGCAGGAGAGTAAGAGAGAGAGCGAGGGAGAGAAGAAAAAACAACAACTCAGGATATTGAAGTGCTGGTGGAGACAGGAAATAGGTTCCTCAGGACTCCGAGCCGAGCAGACATCACCTCTAAAAGGTCCTGGGAAGAAACCTGTGTGCATTGTCTAATGTTGACTCTGCACTGTGTAGGATTACAGTTCCCCCCTGTGCTCTGACATTATGGGGTGTCAGTGGAGCCCGCGGCTTCCTCGTTTCTCAGCCCCCGTAAAACGTCTCTGACAGCTATTTGAACTCCGTCTACCTCCGAGCCCCTCCGTCCCTCCGCGGGGAGCTTAGCCCAGTCCGTGTGCAGCCGTACACACATAGATCTGTTATGAAAACACGCCAGCCTCGCATTCCACCGGGCGAGCCCACCCCAGTGTGTAACGGTCAATAAAGAGATGTGATTATTGTAAATATTGTGCAAGGTGGAAATTGTGTTATGGTCTGGGGAAGAAAAGGGAAAAAAAACAGATCTGGGGCCTGTTTTTGTATGAAAATGCCTGCGGGTCACCTGATGTCTGCAGACTTGTTGGCACAGTAACTTTGCACTGACACTCGCGCACATATGACACCGCTCGCTGTGCTTTTGTAGAGACGTGCGAAGGAGTGAGATGCAGTCCTGGGAAGGTTTGTAAAATGAAGACGGGGAGGCCCCAGTGCGTGTGCTCTCCGGACTGCTCTCACATTACCCGGAAGCACGCTGTGTGCGGCAGCGACGGGAGGTCATACAAGGATGAGTGCTCTCTGCTGATGGCCCGCTGCATGGGCCACCCGGACCTGGAGGTCATGTACCAAGGAGACTGCAAAAGTAAGAGCACGTTTATCTAGTTGATGCCGGTTTTCCAAGATAAGCTGTTCTGCACAACAACAACAACAACAAAATCTCACTTTTTTTCTTCTTCTTCATCTTCTTCTTCTTCTTCTTCTCCCGTCGTGCCTCGCACAGAGTCCTGCTCCAACGTGGTGTGTCCGGGCACGCACACCTGCGTGACCGACCAGACCAACAGCGCCCACTGCGTCATGTGCCGCACAACTCCGTGCCCGATCCCCATGCTGTCCGAGCAGCCGATCTGTGGCAACGACAACATCACCTACCCGAGCGCCTGCCACCTCCGCCGGGCCACCTGCTTCCTCGGCCGCTCCATAGGAGTCCGCCACTTCGGCCACTGCAGCAGTAAGGCCTTCTCTCTTACCCCTTTTGTTTCTCTGACTTGTCTGCAACAATGAGGATTCTACCGCTTTCATGCAAGCACATCCTGATTCTCTTCTCTCTTTTTTTTTTTTTTTTTTTTTTTTTTGCAGGTCCCCCTCGGAAACCTCAAGATTTCGAAGGCAGCGAGGAGAACGCGGTCTAGGTGGATAGCTCCTGACGCAGTCCTTTTTTTCCCCAACAAACATTTCCAAGTGTCACACCACTAGCTTCCCATGATGACCTCTTTTTATTTCGACAATCACTCCCCTCTCCTCCCCTCTTTGTACACAGAATGACAATACTATTTAGAAGACCTCTGTTGGAGGACATACAATAGTGTAACTGCCTCAAAAAGAGTTACAAACCGCCTGCGAGCAATTTGCATTAATCCTGTGTTAGTTTGGGAAATAGAGGCAGATGAACATGCGTGTGTCTCGAGGCAAAACTATCTCATTGGCTCTTTGGGAGAAGTGTGCATATTGTAAATAGAATACCACTGCTATTTATTGGAGAAGGTATCAAACTCTATTTATGTTTTTACCCTAGTAACAAATCCATATATCCTTGGGAAAGCTGATGCATAAAATGTATTTATTGTGGGGTTTTTTTGTTTGTTTATTGCGTATATGTACAATAGCGGCCACTGGCATTGGCATTTTACAGCTGTTTTGCATTTTTTACTTTTCCCACAAACAAACAAGCCCCCCCCCCTACACACACACACACACACACACACACACACACACACACACACACACACACACACACACACACACACAAGCTGATGGAAAGCATCGCTTGGAAAGCTGATACCACTTTATATTCTGCCAACGTGGTTTCAGTTCACCACGAACAAGAACAGGGCAGCTACAGTTGTGCTGTATGTACTTAGGCTTTTGTCTGGAGGTGAGGATGGGCTCAGCCTAAACAAACCCTCCCTCCCCCCACCCCTCCCCCCTTTACATGTTTACTCTGGATGCTGATCCCAAACTCTCTGCCACTTGCTGATGACTAAAATGAGCAGTCTGGTTGTGTTTGTCGGAGTCTCAGATGACCTCCTCTGTGGAGGGCGGGGCTTTGTTTTGTAAAGGCCTTTTTGTCGGCCCTTGCTTGTTCATTCCGTTGCTGTTTTGCTGCTTTGATTTAATTTGAGTCTTTCCAAGAACATACCGGACAGACAAATGTAATCAACATCGTCTGACTGAAAGGAAAATTAAATCTGTCTGAGAATGGACTGCGATTAAGGCCAATCGAGCATACCTGATTATACTGCTGGAGACGAGTCAATCTGTTCACCTGCCGGTCAACACAAATGGCCCAAATCATCCAATTAAATCTTTAGACTCAAAGCAGATGTCTTAATATAATACTCTCATTACGGAACATCTCAATGACTCTCCTGTAAATAACAGTCTCATGTGCACCTACCTGTGTACCTACTGTGAAATTTGAATGACAAATGCATCAACATATTTTTGTATTTTTGTACTGCCATTTCAAAAACAACATAAAGTTTAATAATTGTCACAACGTGTCCTCTCTCTCTCTCTTTTTTTTTACTTTTTAAAAAGGCACTTCTTGCTTTGCAACCTGCCTCACCTCAACATATCGTCTGCGTTGTGTTACAACAACCAGTGTTCTGCAACTGAGAAACATTTTTGATTTTTACAAACTGTGTCACAGTCTTAATCATAGCCAGTTTCAGCCAAATGAGATCATGCTTGCACCCTAAAGGGAACACGGACAGCTTTCCTCTCATGCTGATGTTTTTCGGGGTGGGGGGGTCAGGCGCTCAGTTCATGCGTGCCGTGGTTAGACCTCCTCTCCTGTGCGTGCAGTGGCTGAGTCGCCTCTCCGACAGGAGGCCTCATGTGAGAGGCGGCTGAGAATCAAATCCAGGCTGGGCGGGCTTCTCTCCCCTGTCTCCTCAGGGATGTCCTCCTGCTCCGGGTTAGGCGGGTGGGTCAGGGGGATGGAGGGTGAAGAATGAATGTTTCGGAGTGCTGAGGCCTGGGTCCTGACTCACGTCCCTGTATAAAGCACCTCCCTTGTTTTTCTGTCTTTCTCGCTCCTTCCCCTGAATTCTGCGCTCCGCCATGCTGCAGCATCTGGTTCGACTTTAAGGAGATGTTTATATTCCCATCCAAGTACCCTTTTATTACACTGGGAATGGAATTAGATGTTTTGTTAGTTCGAACGGGGCAAATAACAAATGCCACCGATGGGCTGTTGTTGTGCCCGTGGATAAAGCCTACACAATTGGCTTTTTCAGAAATGTTGGTGAGTGTTTTCTACGCATTGTGTGTAAAAATTACATATAATTTATTGATTCAAAGATCCACAGAAACATATCCAATTAACATAAATCAGATTTAGTCATCGGGCATGCAGACATGGCCTCAGTTTGGCCCGCTGGCCGAGGACAACTTCTGTCCAATGAGGCCTCTCGTGCCAGTTTCATTCCTCATCTTTGGGATTAATACATAGAACTTTTAACTGCCTAATCTACACCTCATTATGTGAGACGGATGTGGACCATATAGGCCCATCATACCCATACCTTTTATGAGTGCGAGTCATCTATAAATTCTTTTGTGACCCACACAATCAAACCACCAAAACCCGTGTTTCTCGCCACAGTTTAAAAAGTGGCAACCCCACAGGAATTTTCAGTGAACACCCACTAAAATAAAGCTTTTGCTGCACTTTGTTGAAAATGTCTGTGGTCTCTTTCATACGGGAACATACACGACTGAAAAAATAAAGTTGAGACGGCACTTTTGATACGTGCTTCTGGACATACCATCCAGTCGGTTACAAGGCCAATCCCAGTTGCTGTTGTCATTATGACTGTGTTATACACACCTGGCTGTCATTACCACACGGCCCTCTGACTGGTGTCGGATGTGATGCGTCTGTGTCACACCAGCGGTGGTAATGACATAATCACAGAGTAAACCTATGAGGCATTTCAGAGCTATCCTGATTACACTTAACATGAGACCACAGGAATTCTCTGCCCACTTTACTCCATATTTCGTTCTTTTTCTCTCCATGTTATGGTTTGTGGTGCGGCCAATGGGGGGGTCGGCCTCACTTCCACCGGAGCACAGCTTCTCGTGTGAGTGTGTGTGTGACTGTGTGTGTGTGTGTGTGTGATTATGGGTGCATCTCACCTGTTATGAGCATGGGATCAGTCACACGCATTACATCACGCAACCTCTGGCTGAGTTGTTTATATCCCTACAAACACAACAAAACAACGTGACGCCCACGCTGACATTTCCAGGGATGCGTAATCTTCCTTCCTCCTCTAATATGTCAAACTTCTCTCTCTCTCTCTCTCCCAACGACGTCCACATGGTATCATTTCCGCCAAGTTGCCGTACTACTTCCAGTAAGTCATCAGCCAACATTTAGATCTAAAAAATGATGTTGTGATGGAACCAGGCACTGCGGAGTGTTTTTTTTTTGGAGACCACCCACTCTCTGGAACGCGCCACTGGATTGTAAACAGCTCAGTCCCACAGCTGAAACTAATAGATATCAGATCCATCACTCCATCAGAATATATCGGCCTCATACATGATTTCCCAGACTCGCTCTGTTACGCGGCAAGTCTTTAAATTTTCCACATGTGCATGGAATTTAACTTCTGACAATTGATCATTACACTGACACAACAGCCCACACTCCCGTCGTATAGTTTATACTGCTACAGATGACGTTCTATGGATTTCTTGGAAATACTTTTTACTGTTTTTATGATCTTATAAAAAGTTGTGTCATGTATATTTTAATGAGGCTTATCGGACTATTAAGTCATCGCAGAATAACGCTCATTTAATGACATTTTATATACGGCTAAAATGAATAAATACACTTTTGTATGACGTGGATAATATGATATCATTAGTTCATGCTTTAATTTCCCCCAAGATGGAAATGTAAGCCACGCAAAGGACACTGCTCTTAAAACTCAGAACTAGTGGTTCACTTGTTCAGAGAAAACCTTGCAACCACATACTATCATCATCATTGAGCAACAACTGAAACTCCACACAGGTTTGGTGGAAATGAGCAGTGTGTGCCGGTGATCTGGTCAGGATCAGCTCACCGACAAAAAATCAGCAGAGTTAGGAAGTTGCGCAAATGCTAATTGTCCCCAATTATTCTCGGTGAATTGTCTCACTTCCTCGTCGTGACCTCTGGGATGGCTTCTCATCTGGCTCCGTGTGTGGTCTGGCCCATATGTCCTGACAGGAGGAAAATGTACTGGGACTGTAGCAAAGTAAAGGCTTTACGGAAAAATATATGCTGAACGTAAATCGATTGAGCTGTGTGATTAATTCACTTTGTGATGGTTTTTAATAAACATTTAGGTACTGTGTGAGACTCCTGCGGGGGGTTTTAAGTGTCTCTGGGAACACGTCTTGCCCCGAGACACATGAGATTGTTGCCTCCCCTGCCTTCGCACTGACAAGGTCATTGAATTAACTCTGTTTGAGTTCATGTTGAAATATGAAGCCACATTAACTGCGATAATTGCGCTACACTTACTTCCTAAACTCAAATTTAGTCAAATTGTGCAATTTGAGGCTTGGAAAATTACCTGGGCCATAATTTCACGTCAGCTTTTCAGGTGGCTCTCGTATAGAAACAAGACAGAATTACCTTTTTATATATATATATATATATATATATAGGCCTTGGCCCAGATACTGGCTTGTTGTTTATAATGGAAAGTTGGTCGAACGTCTAATTTGCCGTTGAAGTATGCCATGCAAAGCTCAGCAAAACTCCCAAAAATGGGAGTGGGAAAGTTGCTGGTCGTTTTGGATTTTACCCGATCTTGCTCGCTTGTTATCGTCAGCTTCTTTTGGTTGAACGTCTGCCTGAATAGCCACTAGGACACAGCTAATTCAATTATCTGTTAGGAGATCCTCTGCTTGTTGAAGTAGGACAGTGTACCACTAATAATAAACACAGGAGGCCCATATGGTATCTATTCCCCCCAGAGTACAGAGCTGCACATCTTGTAAACACACTGATGGGTCAGTTTTAGATTAGGGGAGTAACTGCACCCATGCATTTTGTTATTAGCTCCAGTGTTGCTAGGTGTCGACTGTGTGGCGGCTACGAAACGTACAATTGGGTGAGCCAAAGTATGTAAACATTTGCACACAGTGTGCACGACAGTGGAAGAAGTACACAGGTCCTTTACTTCAGTAAAACTACTAATACCACACAGTGAAAATATTCCACTACAAGTAAAAGTCCTGCATTCAAAAGATGACTTCAAGTTACTGTGAGGAGGTTTTAACTGGTTGTGAAACCCTCTATATGTAAAACTGATACCACTATATGATCTACATAAGTAAGCAAGACTATCATTGAGAAGATTGGCTACTTCTACATGGTTATTCTTAATGCTCGTCAGCGTTGACACCGGGTTGGATTTTTACGCAAAATCGGATGAAATAATGCATGTTCAGTAAAAAGTCCTTCAGCTCGGATTCCAGCGAGGGGCCTTCCCAACTTAATCAGACTCAGAGCGAACAAAGAGAGTATAAAGTTGCATAAAAAGGTAGATACTCAAGTTTAGTCCAAGTACCTTGAATTTGTACTTAACTACAGTACTTGAGTAAATGTACTTACTGCAGTTACATTCCACCACTGATGCACACAAAATATTCTAACAACACACTCTGGAAACCCACACACACGCCATATCCTAACCCACACAAACAGACGCACATTGAAACATACACAGAATACCTGCCAAAGACAACACTCCAGACATTCCAGTGGAGAATATTCTCGTCTTCTTCTATTACACACACCTGGTAGGTGTCTCTTTTTTTTGTCCTCATTTCACACTTATCTACCTGCCGCGGAATTTAATGAAGAAATGTTATAGGCTTTGTTTGTTTTTTATTGGGGATTTTTCTTGTCTCCTGTGGAGGTTTGCGGTTTGGTGTTGCTGTGTCGGATTGGCTGGGTGGAACAGATAACACTCTCTCTTTCCAACATGCTATCTTTCGTGTCCTGTGCTCAATGTCCTTGTGTTTTCTTTGACTGTATGCTGCGTTGCGTAATACTGTTTTCTGAGTGCTGGTTGGTGAGGCTGTACTCACAATACCCATACAAGAGTCTTGCGGTATTCTGACATTTTCCAAAATTACATTTGTATAGACCCTTTTCAAACTTGGCAACGTAAACATTCTAAATGGGCCCCTTTTGTATTTTCTGTTGCGATGTTTGTTAATGCAGGAGCTCACAAGAAGTAAACTTGGACCAACGGGGTTGCCCTAGCAACAGAATGACAGTGAAAAGGTGTATAGACAGTGAGTGTTTTTCACTTTAAAAACCTATATAAGTCCACAACTATGCTGGAGCTAAATGCTAATGTTAGCATGCTAACAGAATTACAAGGACAATGCTAACGTGCTAATGTTTAACAAGTATACTGTTTACCACATCTTAGCTTGCTAACATTTGCTAATTAACAACAGTCACAAAGTACAGCTGAGGCTGATGGGAATATCAATACAGTAGTTTTTAAGGTATTCGGTCACAACCACGTTGCTAGTTTGGTTAAAACGTTTTTATCACTGCAAATCAGCTTGTGATGAGTAAAAACACAAATAGGCATTGATAAAGTATTTAAACTGTTAAAACAACTATTTTAAACTGATCACACTGTTCATAATTGGGACAGATGTAATCTTATGAAACAGTGGGTCAATAAAAGCAGATAAAGTCAAACTGCGCTCAAGCATTGACAGTGAGTGACCACAGACACTTCACTACAACAAAGGTGGTTGAACCTAAGTTGCTAATTGTACCCATGTGTTTTGTCTAGCAACATCTATATTTCGTTAGCTGCCCAGTGATGTAATCCCAAACACTTAAGTACCGACGTAGTACCACGGAATTTAGTTCTGGAACACAAGCAGAGCTAAACAAAACACTGTGGGATCCCTGCTGGGATTCAAACACATGTCTATACATGTTGAGGACAAATAAGGTTTATTTTAAAGGCCGCTTTGTTCATCACCAACGTTGACCTTTACAGACTTTTAGCTTTTTTTACCAGAGATCTGAATCATGTGTGTGTGTGTGTGTGTGTGTGTGTGTGTGTGTGTGTGTGAGAGAGAGAGATGCACAGTGTGTCTGGAGGGAGAGAGAGTCTTCGATGGGTGGGACTGAAAACAAGTGAGGCATGACTAAGAGGCCCAGGAAGTTCCAGCAGGCGGCTGTTATTGCTGAGTGCGTGAGTGTGTGTGTGTGTGTGTGTGTGTGTGTGTGTGTGTGTGTGTGTGTGTGTGTGTGTGTGTTTGTGTGTGCGCCGGAGTGTGATTCGGGGGCCCAGAGGGATTGTGTGGGGCAATCCCGGCTGGAGTGTCTGGAAAAACTCTGTGGAGTGACAAAAGCAGCAGTGTCCCTTGCAGCATATCTGTCTGCTGCCTTGGCTGCAACACTTTTTTTTTGCCTCTGAGAGTGTAATAGAAATGAAAAAAGTACAAAGTAGGCAGAGAAAACAACACACTGTTCGTGCGCACATACATGCATGTGCAGTTAAAAAAGCTACTTAATTACAGCGGCAGGAAGAAATCAAATTAGTGACTTCCACCCCTTGCAGTGTTTTCCAGCACATGTTTCAATCCACATCACAGCAAGGAAAAACATCTAAATCATACTTAATTTAAAAAGCATATATAACAAAACTAAATAAGTCTACTCAATAAGTATTTTATTCCAGATCCAGATTAGCGGTGACCTTAAACTATGTGATGTGGAAGGTCGCAGAGTTTTTTTCTGCTGCTCACACGACCTGTCTCTGACCCAAAGTCACTCACTCCCCAGATTGCATTGCTACAATGAGCATTCGACTGGGATGGCGGTGACGCACTGGGCGCAGAGAGACAATAGCTTACCTCAGCCAGGCAGACATAGCAAACCTCAGTGCTATCAGACCCTCTCTAATCTCAGCCCATGGGACAGTCGTGTCTTTCCTGCTCCCACATGGCCAGATCAGACACAATGCCGGCCGAGAGGACATTAGGACCTAACTAGGTTACATTGTGAGCTTTGCTCTGAGGAAACATCCAGTCTTATTATAACTAATTATATCTATGTTATGCATGCCAAGCTGGGAAATTAAACCAGTGGGTCACCGAAAGTTTGCAGTTGTTTCACGGTTATTTTATGAGAACATGTGGCAAACAAGATTGTTCTGCATAATAATGAACGGCATTATGAGCTGCTTGCATTCTGGGCTGCTCTCCTAAAGAGCATAAAATTGGACATTTGTAAATAAAAATCAGGCCAGACAGTTTGAGAGATGTGATTGGCTGATGGGAGGTCGCATGGGAACTCCTACTTACTCTCAACATGTGTTGCCAAGCACCAGAGATACTCCAGGCTTGTGTGACATGTTTATAGCCGTCAATCTGCAGTTACGGTAATCGCATTAAGGATACCTGTGAAAAAAATTAATATTGAGGACATTTTAATTTACAACCTCAAAAATAAACACAGACCTGAAAACAAAATAACATCAATCACGTTTCCCTGCAGCTCTTATGAAACCCTGAGAGCTCTGAGTCCTTCACTGCTATCTCATGGCCGCCAGATAGCCGCCAGCAAGAACTTGGCTGTGTTCACACAAAAAATAAGAGAATGTCTTTCCCATGTGAGTAGCTATTTATTTACTGTTTTATGTCTCAGATTTGACACCTTGATAAAATGGTTCCAACAACTACTGTCAAATAATCAAGGACAACTCACAAATCCACCTAGGACGAGATGGATGGCTCAAAAACAGATGCTACTTTTAGACACTTAAAGTATGTCTGTTGGGCTCAAGAGATGGTTGACAGGAATCCAATGGAAAAGTAAAATGTGTCAAAATAAATCCAATGCAGTGCCAGATTGCAAAAACACATCTCTGGTTTATATGTGAAGAGGGAGAGCTGGGGGCCCTGAACCTGCAGGGATAAAACACAAGCATGATACAGACTTAGTTAGGATCAGTATGAATTCAGGACACCTTAACCCGGTTTGCCCCAACATATAATAACCTTATTTAAGATCTAATAGATTATAAAGGAAAATTTACCAAGAAGTGCTTTGTATCCTCAGTTCCTGACTACATTGTGAAACACAGTGACAAGTGATGCACAAAAGCGCCACCATGTGGCGATGTTCTGTTACACACATGATTATTAGTCTGTCAAATGCTTATGAATTAACAATCCAACTCTTCACAGTGAAATAATCATTTTTTTTAAATTGCTTATATTTAAACCAATTGTAAAAAAAAAAAAATTTAAAAAAAAGATTATAATTCATTTTGATATTTCACATGAATCTTAGTCTGTAATACAATACACATAAAGTATAATCCGTCCAATAATGTTATTTCTTGAATTTTCTTTATTCATGTAGTAGTTTTTGATGCGTAGTAGATATTTTAGTCACGTGGTCGTCGTGTTTTCCCGGAGGTTCTTGACCCTTCCGGTGCTCCGTAGTCCTTCCTCCTCTCTACCTGTTTGGTGGTTAAAGATGGCGGAAGCTCCTCCATGGCCCAGCCGGTTCTTCTGTCACAGATGCTCCGCGGAGATTAGTCCTCGGCTTCCCGTGAGTACCGTGGACAGAAAGCGAAGACGGAGACAACCGGGCGCGTGAAAACCCCGGTGGCGTTGTCGTTACTTTAATTTAAATTTAAATGGCGGTGGGGCCAAACCGCTCGTGTGCTAACGCCGTTAGCCCGTTTATCTCGCTCGCGCTGTCCGGCGTTAGCTAGCTTGTTATCTTAAGCAGTGGATCCATCCGCGCACATTCACGAGCTGCGTAGTCGTCACACACAGAGCACTGCTATTATGTCACGTTTACAGCAACGTCGGTTGGATTATTGGTTGATTTATGTGGGTTTTTACGGGGTGTGTTGGCCTAACTGGTAACGTTAGCTAGCTTTTATTCTCCAGCAATAACTGGTAACTGTGACACTGATCGCGTCCATTTCGGGTATTTATTTTATTAGAGAAACGCTGTCAAGACCAGTCTGACTTTGTGAGCTAGATTGTGAATCACGTATGTGAACGATGCAGCAGCAACAATGCCACTGCGTCCTTTTTTGTGTGTGTGTGTGTGTGTGTTACCATTCACTGAAGCACACAAGTGGCATGCCTGTCTGTCACGGGCTAGAATGATCCGTCATAGAGCTGTAAATGTGCCTTTCACAATGTAGAAAATATCAGCCATAGGTTTCTGGTTATTCTGTCATTTAAACCAGAGAAAATGCAGCTGATTGACACGTTGTTTCTGTCAGAATCAGAGTTTAGAACCATCTAAACAGAAAAGAAACGAGGACAAAAACATATGTTTATCCACTGTGTGTGTGTGTGTGTGTGTGTGTGTGTTGGATGTTGGATGTTGGGACTGCTGTAATGTGTTAGGTAGACTGATAGCCTGGAGGAATAAGGTGCACCTGATTCTGGTGATGCTGGGCTTCATGCTCTGGTTTGCAACACCTGGAGGCTTTTGCTCACCATGTCTATCGGTAGAAGTCCTGCATGGAGGGGAAAGAGACCAAGTTGGTCTTCTCCGCTGGCCTCTGTGTTCAGCTAATGCAGTCCCCTTATCAAACAGTGACGGCTGTTCAGGCCACTTTCAACAGTGTCCCAATAGATTGTGGGAAGCCATCAGGGAATAGGTGACGGTTTAGCACCGGCCACCTGCCAAATACAAGGTAACTGTTGGCTGTGGCAGGTAAACATTCCAGATCACCCCTAGCATGGCAGATAGGATAGGTTGTCCTTGGGTTAAGAACTAAACATTTTTTTTTAAAGCAATTCCTCATTTATACATAGTCAGCCATAAAGGTTACATGATAGGTTCCATATTTCTACTGTCTGGTTCCACTGACTCTGCCTTTATTTCTACAAAAGGCAGACAAAAAAGATGGAGCTGCCGGTAGAAATGTTAAGTGGCCTGCCACCGTGGCAGCTGAGGATAAAAATACTTAATTTCAGACCCTGGAAGGCATCCTATCTTGGTCAGATTGTTGGTGTTCCAGGAGAGGATCGTCTGCATTGTGTGCTGGAAGAAATGTGGGGCTTTATTTGCTGTAATGAACGGGATGAATGGATGTCACTTGCCCAACAGTCTTTCGTCAGACCTCCAAACACGTCACACTTTCTTTGCTTTAACATGTTAGAGCTATTTTAGTCATATAAGAAGAATTATCATCTTCTATGTTCTTAATCTCTCTTGTCCAGCTGTGCTATCAGTAGACTTGTGTTTGACATATCTTATTTTTGGTTTACACTTGCTGCATACTGTGACACACTAATGGCCTGTAGCTGTAGTCGTCATGCAATTCATTTTAATTTTTTTAAGTCACAGGTTTTACATGATAAGTGATGCAGCTGTTTGTAAACTAGATAGTTGAGCATGTTATGAGTCTAATGTTCTGGTTTTACTACCTTTGATTGTTTACAGGAGTATACATGTCCGAGATGTGACTCAGGGTTTATTGAGGAGCTACTGGAGGAGAGAAGGTGTGTATAAATTGTCTTTTGTATACCTGCAAGGCAGCATTTGTTTTTGCGACTGTTGTACTCTAACTATTAGTTATCTGGAGACTGCCACCATTCATTATGGATAATGGAATTCCTCAATTAATATTCCTACGATACTTTTTCTTTAAACCTGTGTTCGTTTGTTTGGTCTTCCTTTCCTAACAGTTGTTACTCACCAACATACACCGACCGGAGTCGCATTCCTCACACATACTTGGTCAAAGAAGCTGATTCTGAACATACAGTTGCTGACATTTAGTTTAGAAGCAAATAGTGTTATAATATATTTTGTTACTTGTGCTAATAGATGCCATTGTGAAGCTGCGTAGAGCAGTCACAATACGTATTGTTTTCTTTTTCGCGGGCAGCTTAATATATTATTACTGTCTGTCCTGTATCCCTTATTTTTGTAACTATTGTCGTTACATTTCAAGGTGTTAGTTAAAATTGGCATCACAACAATACATTGCTTGTGAAATCAGAAGATGAAGAGGCAAGGATAAAGGGAAGAAATAGGACACAGAAAAATAACTTGATTTCATGATTGTAAAGGATGGAAACTGACACGTGGTGGAAAAAAAACATTTTTAGTATCACTGAGTCAAGACATAACTTTGTCAACTACTTGTCCTCTGTTTAGTGCCGACAATGGCTCCATGTCTACCATCTCCAGCGGGCCCCAGAACCAGCAACCATTTGAGGTTTCTAACCGATTCTTTTCTCTAATCTCTATCACACACAACCTCTCTCTCTCTCTTTCCCACTACACCGTTGCATAATATTGTCAGAATTCACTAAAATAGTGTCCATTGGCATTTTTTTTGCTGATGTCGTACTGCACATGATGGAAGTCACCTTTGAAGTAATATTATATTAAATGATTGGGCTGTTTTTAACTTTGCCCAAAGAAAGGTAACTTTCTTAGCCTGATATGTAGTTTAGGTGAGTACTGTGGGATAACATTTCACTGAAAAATATTATGGCTATGATGATGCTGTTATCTCAGTAAACAAGGATATTCTGTATGCCAGCATGCATTTCCACTGGGTTGAAATTTGACCTGACAGTCAACAAAACTCTTCATGCTCCAGGTGTGTTGTATTGACAATAAACAGTTGCGAATATGTAGAGAAATCACAAAGCTTCACTGGTTTCTACCAACAAGAGTCCACAGTTTAATTGTGTGCTTTCATCTGTTGTTTTCTCCCAGAATCCGGACCAGCACATGTTTACATTCCCTTCTGGCTATGGCCAGTTTGCCCTGGGTGTCTTTGACGACCGCTTCGACTTCGGGGCTGGACTGGGAACGGAGGATAACAGGGATGCTGAAAACAGGCGAGAAAGGGAAACGGCATCGCGGCAACGATATGGTGCCAGGCAACCGAGGAGTCGCCATGGTTCAAGGCGACAAGCAGGGAGGCATGAGGGAGTTCCAACTCTAGAGGGGTGAGTAGTGCCGACTGTCACTTGTGGGACTTGAGTCAGAAATCAAGCTTGAGGACTTCATTAAAGGATATTTTTTTTTAACCTGGACCCTATTTTTTTTCATGTTTTAGTGACTAATGGGTACAACAATTTCTTAAATTGATCCAATAGATGGAGAACGCTGCAGACAGCAGAAGCTAAACTGGTTGTAATGTAATCACTCGGGGCAACTCTACAAACAAACAAACAAACAAGCACTTTTAGTGGACGTTCATTGACAGATAGTTATAATAAGTGTCTGACAACATTATGGAAAGGGCCCTACAGAGTGTTTCTTACCTTTTCTCTTGATCCAGTCCCTCTGTTCGCTCGGAGAAGTCTCTCTCTGAAACCTTGCGCCTTCTTCTGTACACCGACACAACAAACTCTGACAACACCGGTACTCCTCTCTCCAACACTCACTCACGTTTCCACCGTTGTCTTTCGGCAACAAGTCACATTATGACACAATAATAAACAGAAAGCCTTCTTATTTCTCTGGAGGGTCCTTTCCATACATTGTCATACACTTATAATAACAATCGGAGCCTGTCGGTGGCTGTTTAGCGTCTACAGTGTTCTCGCTCAAAACTAAACAACAAAAAAACTGTGGTTCCCATTGGTTACTTGGACACACAAACATGGGCAAATAGGGTCCAGGTTGAACACTACAGGTTACCCTTCAATTCTTTTCTCTATAAATAAATATGTATCACAGCTGTATCTTCTCTTTTGTAGAATCATCCAGCAACTAGTGAATGGAATAATTGCACCCACTGCAATGCCAAATATTGGTGTTGGACCCTGGTGAGTGTCTGAACCCACTTGTATTTAACCAGAAAACAAATCTTCATCTGTCTTGGTTTCTCCTAACTGCTCTTATGTTTGACTATTTTCTTAAAGGGGTGTTCTTCACTCAAATCCTATGGATTATGCCTGGGGTGCTAATGGACTAGATGCAATTATAACTCAGGTATTTTTCAAAAACCCGTTTGAATGTTTTTAAAGTGATTACTGTGCTTATTCAAAAATGTTGTTTCTAATTTAAATCCTTTAAACATTTTAGATGTGTCAGAAAATATACAGTTATATCCATCCAAACATGCTTTTATTTTCTATCTTTTTCTCTCTCTCTCGTATTTAGTTATTAAACCAGTTTGAGAACACGGGACCTCCGCCTGCCGATAGGGATAAAATAAAAACTCTTCCTACAGTACAAATTACAGATGAGCACGTTGGTAAGTTAAAACACGATGAAGTGTAACAGAATATTTTATGACTGGTTTTCTTTTTCCTTCTGATATCTTAGATTGATTGCATTATTTGTAAATTTAGACCGCAGTATAGTTTTCTTTAAAACTGATGGTTGCATGCTGTCGTCATATTGCGGTTTAAATTTAATGCAAGTATAATTTTGCCAGACTAGCTGGCTTCATTGGGCTTTAGTTTTTAAGATTAGAAGTATGTTTCATTTGAAGCATCTCACCAGAGACTTGAGTTAATAATTCATGAGCGCTCAAATGCATAATTCTGTCATAAAACATATGCTGGTGACACATAACTCAAACAGTGCACTTATTTGATAATCAACATCAAGATACTTCTTTAGTCTTATTGAAATCATCATCTGAAAATTGGTAGACAGCATCTGTTTCATATTCGGATCATATTCAGTATCCCGTCTCATTTGAAACTTTACTGTGGCTATTAATGACTATATTCCTAAATAACATTGATGGTTCATAATATAGTGTAACTAGTTATAACCCTCTCATCCAAACCGGCTTGACGGATCGTACTTAATATTTTTTCCCACATTTTTAACCCGCTCTGTCTTTCAGCTTCAGGACTGGAATGTCCAGTGTGTAAAGAAGATTACAGTGTCGGAGAAAATGTGAGGCAGCTCCCATGCAATCACATGTTCCACAATGATTGCATAGTGCCCTGGCTGGAACAGGTATTCAACATCCTAATGCTCTCCCTACTTAAAATACAAAACAAAGGGACCCTTATTTTTACCTCTCTCTCTCTCTCTCTCTCTCTCTCTCGCTCTCTCTCTCTCTCTCTCTCTCTCTCTCCCCAGCATGACACTTGTCCAGTGTGCAGGAAAAGCTTGTGTGGACAGAACACGGCAACGAACCCTCCAGAACTATCAGGGATGAACTTTACCTCCTCCTCCTCCTCCTCCTCTTCCTCTGCCTCCTCATCTTCCTCGACCCCCCAGTCCTCAAGTTCGGCCAGCAACGAGAACTCCACTGATAACTCCTAGAGGGCCATTTGTCCTCCTCGCCCTGTGAGCCGTTTATAGCTCCGAGGCGGCTGTTCTTCGGAGCGGTGACCTCCAGTCTCTCCCCGCTGTCGGGCAGAGACCTGAGTGCATCTCGCCAGGAGCACTCGAGCCTGATTCGGGGGGGCAACTGATACGCCAGGTCCACGTCTTTCTGCCCGTCCTGTTGCTCCCATCTTCGGCAGGGATCCGAACAAAGGAAGGGCGGAGGCCTGGAGTGCAGCTTCTGTCAGGGAGGATGTAGAGAAGCATGGAAACCTTCAAGGGGCTCGATCTGCCTGAATCACCTCACACAGGAAGAGAGAACAAAAGAATCCAAAGGTAAAAGACTCGGGACAACAAGACAGTCGTGGTTCTTTCTTCTTTTTTTCTTTTTTTTTTATCCAGACTGTGTGAAATATGAAATGACCCACTTTTGCTAATGAAGCAAAAAGAACTGTACATTTATTCCTTTTTATAAGTAGTATTCATATCTCACAGATAATATGACCCAAAGTGCACTGTAGTGCACTGTTAAAAGTGTGCACTTAAGTTTCTTCTTCTTGGTTTAGAATGATACTACATTTGACTCCTTTTTTCTTTTTCTTTTTTTTAAAACCCAAAACAAAATTCCAATATTTTATAAAATGATTAATTTACAGATTACCTGAGACAACACAGGTAGAAATGTTTGCACTTGAAATGATGCGGTAAATTGCAGTAATTCTGTGCTGTTTGTATAATGATGCGATTATCATCACTAAATTACACATTTACAATTACATTTTGTTATCTGCAAGCCTCAAACACTCAGAAACTTGTCGGAGCATTTTTGGGGATTTTAACGTAAAGGTAAATTAAATATTTTCTGAAGTTGCCAGTTGACTATTGATTTGCAGTATGATTGTGTCAAACAAAAAAAAAGTGATATGAAAATAAAGCTGTTTTTGGGTGCTACCACTCAAAATTCATGTAAAGCATTCTCTGTCTGTGTGTGTATGTAGAACACTCTTTAAGGTCTAATCGTGAGCAACAGCAGTCATAAAATGTACTGAAAGACATCCGTGTGCTGCACTCAGTGTTTGATGCTGTGGTTAGACTAGATGGGAGCGCAGTAAAAAAAAAAAAAAAAGGACATTAACCAAAATTTGGGAATTGGGACAGCAAATAAGCTAATAGCCACTTGTTCGTCCTAATACAAAACAAAAATATGAGCTGTGCTCTTTTGTGTTCCCCAGTCTGAATTATTTGTCCCTTTTTTAGTGACCTCTTGCAGACTTAGAACTACCAAGCACCAACCAGAGAACAATAACATCATCGACGAACACTGCTGGAAGTGATTTCAATGCATAACACGGTTCTGAGATTTCAAAGTAAGGCTGTGGTCCAAAGGCACGTATATAGGAAACAGGGTCTCTACTAAATCTTTCCTATTAAATGCTATCAATAAGCAAATAAATTCTGCTTCCTCTCATTGTTTAGCCTTACACGCATATTTCCTCTACATTGTACCCCTTCTCCTCTGGGGTTTAGGTTGAAAGGCCTTTTAATCCAAGGGGATTGTTATGCACAGAACATTGGTCTCGCTAAGAAGCAAGTATAATATTTACATATCACCAATTTTTTTTGTTAATCCTGTGAATGTGCGATGTGAAATGTGTTTCTTTCTAAAAGAAAAGAGCTACTTAACAGTGACATAACTATTATTGTATGACTTCATTACATACATTTTTGTGACAATCAAAAATATAACTTCCATAAAACACTCTTGATTAAAAATATTAAATTGAGCCTGTGTTTTGCTAAATTACATACGAATATGATCGGTTTAAATGGCTCTCGGTGGAGATGCATGTGACGCAAGTGACGTGATGACGCCCCCCTAAACAACGCGTCACACGTACGTGCCGTTCAGGGCGTGTGTGCGTGACGCGAAGCCCAACTAGAGGACGACAGACTCCCACCGCGGAACGTTCAGCTCCATCTCGGCGGCAAAGAGGAAGCAGATTCGTCGCCGTCGTCGTGGCTAACGTTGCCTTTTTATTCGACGATTAAGTAAACGATTAAAAGAAGCGTCCGCCATGAAGTTTTTCTGGGCTATCAGTGCCCTGCTGTTGGGCTGTTGGCGAGCCAACGCGTCCACAGGTAAGAACTGTCAGCCATGTTGGATTGAAGATGTAGACTTTGCCCAGAACGCGAACATTTAAACATGTTTTAGCTTTGTTAACAGTTGTGTTTGTCAAACATCTTTTTTTTATAGCAGCCGTTATTATGACACGTACCCGCAGCGTTTAGTAAGAAACAGTCAAACATAAGCTGTATTTCGTTGTTGAAACATTTAACGCTAGTTAATTTACACTCGCAGAAAATCCTTTAAACGGCCGCTTGGTGACGACAGTTTAAAAAAAAAAAAGAAAAACGTTAGTGACATAACGTGGGACGAATTTATCTCATTTTGAAATGTGTTAACGAGTGTAATCGGTCACGTGAGGTCAACGTTTATTTAAAATATGGTGGATCAGTTAGAACCTCGTAATTAGTTGCGTAACGCCACGAAGGGATGCCGACCATTAGTGATTTCACGTGACGTTAACTGACGTTTTCACTGTGGCACCTTCAGGGGGAAATAAACCCAAATCCTGTTCCTCCTCGCGGTGTTTTAGGAGCCAAAGCACGAGCTCGTGACGTGACAATTGACAGCCTCCACACACTCGTACCATAGTTTGTTCCGGTTCGAGGGGGTGAGCAGTAGGCCTGATCCACGTGATGAGTATCAGTTTGTCAACCTGGTTCAGCATTGATTAACGTGACAGGGCGAGGGGCTACATGTTACACACACACACACACACACAGTTATTTGCGTGGTTACAGTGATCACAACCAGTTATTTGGTCGAGGTGTGACGTGTGTCAGCATTGAGACAGCAGCTATTATGGAAAATATTGAGACACTTCAAACAAACGTGCTCCCTGGGAATTAGTTAGGTGGGAGCAATATTCAAGTGGTGGCAGTGTTTTTGTTTATGCTACCTTGCAATTATTGCTCTAAGAATGAGGTTGGAAGTCTTAAAATATAATGAAAGTCAACGCATAAAACAATATACCAAGGGGACTGATTCGGTTGTCATTTTACTCAAATTTTAATGTCTTGTGTGTTTTCATGATATTACCGCCTTTTTACTTTTCTATATTTTAACCCACTTAAAATAGAATAATTATTTTGCTGAGTAGAGTTTTAGCACTGAAAGAGTTACTCATTCTCATTTAAGTGCACTTCAAATGTCCAAAATGTCCAAACTGAGTCACTTCCCTCCTGTTTTGTCATTCCAAGGCATTTAAGATAGGTGAGCGAGTACATGCACTGACCTAATATGTTGTGAAACCATGTACTTTGCTGATATTTTGTACCAGTAACCAGACTGTCAATGGATGTTGCGTGGCATGTGCGTAAAAGGAGCCTTCATGGCACTGAATGTTTCCTGCTTTAGTTACCGCAGCTCTGAGTAGATCAGGAGTAAAATTAGATTTCCCTTGAGTTTCAGCTTCTTCTCAAGCTTAACTTTGCATTAAAAGTGTGTTACAAGGCAGATAGGTATGGCTACTTTGTGAAAACGGCACACATCTATTTAAGTACTGTGCTTTTAGTCTAAGTAATTTGGTAAATGGTGTTGAATATGGACTCATTTTTGTTATTGACAAGCATTTTGAGTTCCCAGCTGCTTAACCTGCTCTCACTTAAATTATCCTTTTAATGATAAAAGCCTACCGTCTAAGTAGTTGCACTGCCTGTAACAGGTTGTTGTTTTTTGGGTGTGGGAGTTGACATCCTACTTGTAATGGTGACAAGTCTGTGGTCCACCACAGCTGAATTACTACATTGGACAAAGTGGGCTGCTTGGTTAGTGCACTCCAAATGGACAAACGGATCTGAGAGATCAGGTCACAGCTGGTGGATATATGTGGGCTGAAAGTGACAATTTTCCCCTCCTCAAAAGTTGTTTATTTCCAAACAGTGACCGTGACCAAATAATACAATGCTGAATTGAAAGCTTGAAATGGGCTCTTTACACAGTGTCCATTTCCATGCCTCACTGCTTTCATAGTGTTGAAACCAACGGCATCCATCTTCTGTTTGGAAAGGACGTTAAATTGTACAGGCTTTTTCTGGTCGGCGTAAAAATGTCAATACACTTTGTTTCTCGGATATTGAAAGAGGCCTGAGGATTACATGTTTTTGTCTGTGTTTAGCCTTTTGTCTTTTCAAAAGACTCAAAGTCCTTCTTGAGTTGTTCATTTTCAACCAGCTGGTTGAATGAAAACAAACTCTATGAAGATAAAGCATGTATCCCCATAGCGTGGGCTTATTTGCTCCCCTTTTTTTGCGTACCAAATATCATTCTACCTCTATCACATTAAATATATATATTTTTTTCCTGTTTGGTTAAAAATATAGATTTCCAAGCTTCTTTTTTTTTAAATGAATTGTTCATGCATCTTTTATGTTTGTTGAGCATATGTAAACATAGAATATCAACTGTGGAACTTTTTCTCTGAAAGGGCTCAAAAAACATGTAGCTGGTTCTCATGTTAAAGTGCAAAGGATTCATGTGGTTTTACATCTATTTACAGTTGGTACTAGGGCCTAGACTATATTTAATTTTGAACTTTCATTCAGCATGTGCTACGAAGGTGACCTTTGATAGCAGTGGTGAAAGTCACTAAGCTAGAAAGGTTACATGAAGCACGTCGAGGCTGAGGCTCTTGTTGACAAATTCCAACCTCTGTTGACAGTTATGATTGGAAGTGTTTTGAAACTTGAACTTCTCCAACACAAAATTCAGTGTATATTGATCAAGGGAATGTAGAAAAAGGGTGTGCGTGTAAAAAAAAAAAAAAAAGGAGAAAAAAACCTGATGTGCGAGTTGATGGTTAGATGTCGTGGATTAACTCATTTTTCATGTGTACTGTTTTTATATTGGTGCTAGGTGCCCCGTACCCAGCCCTGTTTTTCTCTGCTTTTTGTTAGCTTAGGATTTTTCTGAGGGGAGGGGAACAAGCTGGCTGTGCCGTGTAGCCTGTAGCGTGAGAATGTTATCCCCCCCCCCCACCCCCCCTCCCCGACCTCCACTGAGTGGACAAACAAATCCCCCTGCCTGCTATGAATGTGGAGAGCTGTGATACTGGGAAGGAAACATTAATGTAAAGGCGTAACTCCATCAGAAAGTGATTGTGTACATAAACGTAACAGTCAGTGGTTTGTGATCATTATCGTGTAGCATGAGAAGAAGTCGCCCATATTGTTGTTCTCTTGTAAATGCATCAATGGAAAATGCTGAACGCTTGCCTCTCAGTGGGGATTGACCGTTCGGACTTCCACTTACATTGATGTCATGTGCATCGCCTTCATGAAATCATTGGCAGAATGTCCTGAAAAATAGGCTGTGTGTTAGCCTAGTTTAACTCCCTGATCACAGCTGGGTGACACCAGGCACAGCAGAGAAAAGACACCAGCCCAAAATGCGTGCATGTCCGAAGCCTTTCATGGATTTCTTCCTTAATTTTATAATGTGACATGTTTTTCATTTCAACCTCATCTGCTTTTCTTTTCATGTCCTTGTTCATTCATTGATTTGATTTCATGGGAATGCTATTGGATGCTTTAAATGTTTTGTTGTTATCTTCTTTTTTTTGTTGTTGTTGTTGCTATAACTGCCTTTTTAGGGATGTCTTGATCGAGCATTTTTGCCTCCAGTCCCAACCTTTTATTATTGAGTAATTGTTTTTAAAAGAGTAAAAGCCTTTTTAAACAAAACAAACACTCATATAAAGGAACTTAAGTTGGGAAATTAAATTGACCTAAAAGTCCACGATAACATATTCTGCATATCACAGAGATGGTCACCCAAACCTAATGGGAGTCTGCTCTCATTGATGTAAATGAATGGGCAAAAAGTTAGAAACACCTCCAAGTGTAATTTTTACCTTCTTTATTTAACCATATTACAGCCTCCAAAATGATTATAACATTGAGTCGACACCTTTCTAACACAGTTTGAACTAAAATAAAAATATACCTTCATGAAGCTTGATGTACATACTATATAGTGTATGGCTTGATGGTCTGCTCCCATATTATCTGAATCAGCTCTGTTTGTCCCTAATTGCTTTTATGTTAATTTATTATTTTCATTTTGATGGGTTAGAGTACCAGGAATGATAAAACATTTCCCAAAATAATTGGATGAAAATGCTGCTCTGCTTGTGCATACTATGTGCATACTTTCATATTTTCATTTCATTTGTGTTTTTATTAACTTTGTTTCTTTTTCTTTCTTTTTCCTGTTTGCTTGCCTTTCTTCCATCACGGCCTTTTTATCACCAATCCATGAAATCACCTGGCTTGCTTTTAACTCACCACGTTAAAAAAATAATAATAATAAAAAATAAATTTCTATTTGCTGGGCTTACTGTAAACGGTGCTCAGCGGGCTTTATCAAGTGTCCCCTGTCTCGGATGAAGCTGATCAGTGACAGCGCCGATTTGCATTGTGAAGTGATAGGGAACCCCATCCCCGAGGTGCAGTGGTGGTTTGTAGAGGGTGAAGAGCCCAACGAGACCTTCACCCAGCTCTTTGACGGGGCACGGGATGACCGTGTGCAAATAAATGCCACATACTTGGCGCACTCCACGAGCACCATTCGCCTCACTAGCCTCACCCTCAACGACTCTGGCACGTACGAGTGCCGCGCTTCCAATGACCCTGACCGCAATGAACTGAAGAAGACGCCCAAAATCAAGTGGATCCGCTCGCAGGCAAACATTATTGTGATCGAAAGTGAGTGGTAGAGGAAGCATGAGGAGACTGTGGTCAAAGTAGCTTGGCTGTTCGCTCCTCGTTAGCGAAGTCCTGGACATTCAGCTCCTGTTACACTCAACTCCCATGCTTCCCGGTCCAACATCCTCTCCATCCTGCCTCACCCAGTATACACCCTCCCTCTCCCCTCCTCAAAAGCTCCAAGATTGTCCTGTAGTAGAATCCGAACCTGGTCATAGAGCGTGGCTTGGCCACTCCCTAATCCTGTATTACCGGTCACAGAACGTGTCTTCAATCTGATGCCTTTTTTTTTCCCTGTTTCAAGGCTAAGGTACCACTATGATGGGTTTTCTTGCATATAATACTGGGCATAAGGTTTGAAATTTGCAAATGGCTCCTGAAGAAAAAAAATCTTCATTGATTTGACAAAGGGAAAATATATAAATATAGGCTATGTACAATTTCTTGTTTTTCAAATTGTCAAGGATAAAAGAGGAACGCTTGTCTGCTTCTTTCCATTGTGATCCTTGATATAACTGGGTATTGCATATGAATAAAATATGAATATTCTTTAAAAAAAAAGGGGTGTCAGATTTCTTGATTAGTAAAGCTTGTTGGTAGATATTAATTTTCCTTAATGAATACTAACATTGGCATTGCCCCTTGTTGTTTATGCTTGTAGACTATCCCTGTGGCTTATAACCTACTGAACTGTAGGCACAGAAGATGGCAACTAATTATTAAAAACACATTCTCAGCCATGGGGGATCTTTCTGCCTTGTGGTCCAGTATTATTTTGTCACTTTTTAAAGAATTGGTCAGTTTCTTCACCCAGTTGAAGCAAAAATACCATTTTTTTTTTTTTGGCAGTGATGCTGTCAATACTATTTAATTCTCCTCTTGTTGCTTCTTCTGCATGTTTTAAAAGATCTTTTCCCCATGACCTTGTTGTAGACTACTGTATCTGCTAGATTTCCGGTACATCTCCTATCCTCCCCCCACCCCCCCTGTTGGTGTGATAGATCTCTTTCCACCCTTCTTGGAGAGTTCTGTACATTTATTCAGAACATGTACTTGTGTGATGCTGTTTTCCTGGTTCAACTTCCGAGAACGGATTTGTTTCCTTCTCAAACTTGGCAAGTGGGAGGATAATGCAATGGACTTAGTTGCTAATTCTGCTTTGATTTCCACTTGACCACTTAACACTCAACAGTTGTCTCAACAAAATCCCAATCTATATTTGTAAACACAGATTCACAATCTATATTTACACCCTGGCTGAGAAACAATTATGGTGGTCTCAGGGTTGAATTCTTGCACCCTGCCTACCTTGTACTTCTTTGCATTGAGTGTGAGCGGAGGGCATCCATCGTTCATTTCTGTAAAGACAACTCTTGAGTGTTAATAGCTAAAAGTTAAACTTAAAAAAATTATGCACCAAGATGATGATGCATTTCATGGCAATACCTTCAGGTCAGTTATTTAGTGTACGGGTATTAAGACGACCATTCTGCCCTACAAAGTGTGCTGTCACTACAACAAAATTGCAGATACTGTTTTGTAGTAACTGCAAAGTTTAAGTTATTTTCATGGAAAATGCATGCTTCTAAGGCATATTTTTTTTTATCTATAGTAAAACAGACGTCAAATACAGGTTAAAACACAATTTTAACCAAATACGTAGTTACTGGGCTTTGCCTTTTGTAGGGCAGTACTGATGTCTTAATCTGTAAAAATGTTGTTTAATGCTTAATAAGATGGAAGTTTATATTTAGAAAAGGATGATAAATAATTAATATTTCCCCCTCTGTTTATCTGAAGCCATAAACATCGTTTCTGAACCTACGGAGGTCAGCAACCAGACCTCCGCTGTCCTCAGCTGCAACCTGACAGAGTCCACCCTCCCCATCAAGGGCTCCCACTGGGTGCACAATGGCAAGCTCATTGAAAATTCCAAGTCCGCGGATGCCGCCGCATACACAGTCCTCCAGTAAGTAGCGACATCCAAGTGCCATATGGGCAGATCTGCCCTCCATTTACAGTCACAATAAATTCACTCCTCCTCTGATAGTTTGCTTTGAATCCTGTTTGCATTTATATGCCGTTTCCCCGCTAGCTCGTAAAGAAGAAGAAGAATTCCCTGTTTGAGACAACAGTGCAATTGGCTCTACTGAGTGAATAAAACAATCAAGAAAATGGCACGCCCAGCTGGCTTAAATACTTTTAAGATATCCTATGGATGTTTAGAAGACATTTAGCCATTTCTCAGCCTTAAAGTGAGCCGTGTTGGCCTCGCATGTTTAGTCCTTTTATTCGATTCGTATGGCGTCCCTTTCTGGCTCCGTTACTACAGTCAGTATTCATCTCCTTCCTCTAATGCGCTCTCCCTCGCACTTTGCATCTTGCTCGTTGGCCGTCCCTCCCCCTCTCGCCACATTCTCGCTGGCTGCCTCCCATTAGCAGCAAGGCTAAGGGCGCCATTCAGGCATTCACTGCTCTTGATTAGCAGAGAGATGGACCGTGCATTCGTGCAGCTTTGCCGGTAGTCTTGGCAGCAGGGATAAGCGCCCCTAGCAGTGTGCTCACTTGCCCTGACCTTAATTCCCCATTAGGCAGAGCGGGCAGAACTGTACGGGACAGTGGCATCAAACAAAAGTGTGATTGTGATTACCAGGGGAAATTTGAAATATTTGTTGCATGGACAAGCAGCTTTATTTTTTCCCCCCCGGCCCTTGAACATAAACGGGGTTCTGTTGTGAATTCTCTACTTGGCTAAGTGGGAAAACTAATCACGGCCATTAAAGTGGCTTCAGCAGAATTGCTCACAAGTCACCACCTGCTATATGCTAGGTCTGTGTTCTTAAATCCTTTCTTTTTCTTTCCACAGTTTGGACAAGATCACCCACACTTCTGGGGGAAAGTATGAATGTGTGTTCCTGACCGAACCAGAGATGAAGAAGACAATTGAAGTCAAAAGTAAGTCATGTAATTAATATTGCATATCGAAGTTGATTGGTCATGTTTACATTGGGCTTTTAGCGAACTTGATTGCAAATGTTATGTTTTTATAGTTACAGATTGGGTAATGTCTTTAAATACTAAGTAAGTAAATACTAAGATTCGATGTCAAATGCAGCCAATTTCCTGGAAGCATCATGTGCTGTTCTGTGTTTCCATTAAAGATAAGCACTGCTAATATTTAAGACCATACATTAACTGGTAAACATTATGTACCAAACACAGCTGAAAACTCGGTGTCATCTGCACATGCAGCAGATAAGGGAATAATCATGAGGGTGACAGTTTGATAATGAACTTGAATTGAAGATCAGCATCGGAGGAATGTTTTCAATAGAAAAAAATATTATTCAAAGTTTATTATTATGACGGCGCTCTAGAAACATTCCAGTCGCTTCTTGGTTGCAAATTCTTATGTAAAGGTGCCTTTCACGGCAGGATAAATGATTATGGCGAGTTAATTTATTTATATCACAAACTATCACATTCTAATTTGAATGTTTCTCCTCTTGCTGTAGCACTTCCCCATGTTTCTGCCTACAAGCACTCCGAGCACGGCAACGAGAATGACAAAGGGGTGATGGTCTGTGTGAGCCAAGGCTATCCACTGCCCACCGACTGGACCTGGTTCAAAATGACGGATGGCTCCCAAGCGGTATGCGTCTCTTAGGCTTGTAATTCTGAATATCTTAAAATCATATATTTATGTTTCTGATCCACAGTTCTAAACCAGATGACATTGCGTTACTAACTCCCTTACTAACAACCCGCAGCCTATCATCAACGGCACTAGCGACAAATATGAGATCAAGAGCACCCCTAACAAGACCACGCTGACCATTGATGACCTGAGCATCGAAAACGACATTGGCGACTACATCTGCTCCGGAACCAACGAACTCGGCACAGCCAGCGACAAGATCCACCTGCGTGTCCGCAGCCGGTTGGCTGCTCTCTGGCCCTTCCTCGGCATCGTGGCCGAGGTCATCATCCTGGTGACCATCATCTTCATCTATGAGAAGAGGAGAAAGCCTGATGAGATCACTGACGGTACGTACGCCACGCTGCCTCCACCACTACATACAGTATACAGCATTTAAAAAAAAAAAGAAAAACTGGCAAGTCTTGGCAAACGAGTTGATCGTCTGACATGGCACTGCATTTGCCAGTCAACTGCGTTCAAATTCATATTTGCCTCGATAGGTTCATTGAACTGTTTTACCTTGCATCAAAGCATTAGATGACATGTTTACAGACGGAATAACTTGCCTCAGTTGTCTTGTGTCATAGTACTATAAAGGGCTGTTGATCTTCTCACCGATGCCTGAAGCAAACATGCCACCGCCAGTTCTCACTGTGCTCTTTACGGTCTCAACAGCCACTTAGACCTCAGATGTTTATTTGTCAATTTGCCACAGTTGTTGGTGACTTCCAAAACTTTTGCTGCTTTGCCAATTACACAGATTTGGGGAAATTCCCACATGTCATAAATAGTTAGCCACCAAAGTGGCTTTGGTGGAAAAATATCCACCAGGAAGTAAATTTGTATTTTCAGGGAAGATACGTCCATTTCCCAACCTGCACTCAACTCCTCTGTAGTAATGTGTGGCTGAAATAATGTAGAGAAGGCTCTTTGAAGTCATTCAACTTCCAGTAAGACCATTTTTTAAATTCATACATGTGATTCCTATGGTCGAAGACGTTCCAAAAACAAAAGTAAACATGATCAACTCTCTCTGAAATCCAAAAGACTAGAACTCTAGGAAGTTCTAAAACTTTGTGATTTGATCAATTATAAAGTCTGGAACTACCCCATTACCAATGAATGGGGAAAGATGTTATAGGTCAGCGGTTCTCAGCCTTCTGAGGACCACCAACCCAAATACATGACAAAAAAAATCAACATGACAAGAAAAGGAGAAAACATGTAACGACCAAACTAGATCTCACCCATCACTGCCTGCCATTATGAATCCAAACTTAATGTCTTCATGGTCATATTTTACATCACCACGTGTTTTGGAGCGTCTACTGGCGCAGGTCGTCTCCCTCGTCACTCTTTTGTTTAACAAACCGATCCATTTTGAGTCACTGCATCCGAGGGAACGTTCGCTAGCGAACAGAGGCGAAACGCATTCGTCGCTACCTGATGATGTGCTGTGGTCGTCAAACGTAACCAGTCATTTACATTTAGCTTTAATAACTACATTATGTGACTTCATAAGCCCATTCAGAACTAAAATGAACTAGCTATGTTAATCTTTTTTTTTTTTTTAATCGGAACATTTGTCAGTACCGCCGGGGTCCACTGGATGGGGCTGTGGGGCCCACCAGTGGCCGAGAATAGCTGTTAAAAGTGACTCTGAGATTATCCAGGGGAACGATCGGAGTACAAGGGTACACTCTGTTTCAGAACGGAGAACCCTACGATAGAATAAGCCTCGTTTGGGTAGGAAAAAAAAAAACATTCTGTGGGTCGACAATCAATCTCCCATCCATTGTTCATGATGCAGCACCCGACTTCATATTTGACTTCACAAGTTTGAGACTAAAGGCCCAAACGTATTGAAAACTGATGCATTAGATTTGAAATGCCAACAGAACCAGCAGTGTTATAGGAAAAGTGTGCTATTTAGGCAACATTTTCACATTACAGGTGGCCCTTAACACCGTATCTTTAAAGTAATTGATATGATATAGATGAAAGCTTGACTAGATATTGTGATGTTGACGTCACACGAGCCGCTAGATGGAGAACGTGTCACTCTGCTGGAGTTCTTGGGACTACAAAACCACTCGCTGTTGCGCAGTGGTGTTATAGAGTGACGCCTCTCTTCCCTCATAAAGCATCTTTAGTACAGACACCGTCCTGCGGTCAGCACTCCAACCGGCCATCAAGTTACAAACCTCACCTCTCTGGTTTCTGGCTTTGAGAGGGAGTGGCTCATGCTCACAAATATTGATGGAACTTTCTTCGATCCTGTAAATAACATATGGGAACTCTTAATGTAATGGGGATGTATAGACTGTAGTTGCATGCATTCAATATGAACCCTTATTGTCTTTGGTTTTGCTATTATTTACATTTTTAAACTAAAGATCAGGAGTTAGCTTCCCACGTTTTGTATAAAAGATCTGTGACAGCAACTTTTTTATTTTTATTATTTACATTTTGACTTCTCTGTTCGCTGCTGATTTTGCATTTTGGTAAGTGGACAACACTGCATGTCGGACTGAAGTGGTTGAGCTGAGTTGAACCGCGTGGGAAAACAAAAAGCTATGGGAGTCTGAATGAACTGCTTTCATAGTCGCCACTTCTAAGAGGAATGCGCTCAAAGATTTGGTCACTCTTTCACTGGCCCGGCAATCGGAGCAAGCTTTAAAAGTTTTCCTTCCACTTTCTATTGGTCCTTGTTTTCAAATCACGTGTTTGAGCCAATGAAAGAGTCGAATGAGACACCGAAGCTAGTGCAATGGTTTGACATGAACTTGAACAGGTTGAAAAGTGAGAAGTTTTCGTCATTCTGTCTGCATGCCCTCTGCATCTTGTACCTCTCTATGCATGATATCTGATAGGCAACCCTCTCCTCAAGGTCAGTACATCATTTACATTTGTGTCGTCCACCGTTTGGCCACAGAGACGGGCTCTCTTTGTCAATATGTGCTCTTTGCTCTGGTGTGAATACTGCCTCCACACCTGCCAGGTTGTACGTTGGCTCCGCCCATTTAGAGGCGTTCAATACAGCAGCGTCCCTTTGGTGTCCTTTTGCTTGTGTTGCATGAGCCTCTGTGACGCTACGGGGGTGACTCTGGACAATGTGCGGAAAATGTTCATGAATGGCCATGTTGAAAGTGTTTATAACAGTTTATAAAGTTCTCCTAAAGAAACTTACAGCAGTCCGTTCAGCGACATTATTGTGTCTTTCATATACTACGAGTGTGCGTAAATACTTTTCTCAGGATTTAGTCGTTTCATTCATTGTCAGAAGAGGGTGGGCATGCTTCAGCTCATGTTCCGTTGGATTTGATCATAACCTCATTGGAGTCCATGTTGCAGAGGATGTCATGTTCTAACATTTGCTACCATCATCTGTCGGGGAGGGGGGGTGGGGTGGGGGCTAAGGGGGGGTGGCACGGTTTGCTCGCACTAGTAACGGACTCTTAACTGACTCTTGTTTTGTTTTTTTCTTTGCCCTTCCTCCATTGATCGTTGACAGATGACGACTCAGGAGCTGCTCCTCTGTAAGTACAGTCAGCAGCTCAGTATCCTCATGCTCACCAAATTATTTAGATTTTTACAGAACTCATGTTTCTTTATGATGTGTTTTTCAGGAAGAGCAATTCTACTGAAAATCACAAAGACAAGAATGTGAGGCAAAGGAATTCCAATTAAAGAGGTGAGTGAAACTATGACGTTCTCCTTGAAATGTAACTTCCTGTGTTTTCAACTTGGAAACAGTATATAGGGAATAAACCAAAAATAGAATATAGGTTTTTGAAACTGCTATAATTCATCATTCATGTAACTTTTTCTTTTTTTCTTATTATTCTAGATGGGACATCCAGATGGCAGTCCAGGATCCAGCTGTCGTGTGGCACATTCTACTGTGCACCCTGCAATTTTAAAAGTACCTTTTTGTGCTTGGGTGTTATTAAGAAACTGTCAGATTTCTTGTTTCGTTTTCTTCTATATTCTTCTCCATATTGTGCAGCCACAGAACATAGTGTGAAGTAATTTCAGCTTGAGGCCCACGGGGCAAATATTGCATGAGTTAAAATGCCGTTCTAGGAAAGTGTGTGTGTTTGTTGTAAAATCCTAGACGGTTCCTGTGAGGAACGCCTCTTTGTGGTTATTTTCTGTTGATGCTTCCTACACTGACCTCACAGTCGTCTCTGGTTTTATGTTCTCCAGTCTGGAATGGTGACTTGTGACGCGGTGCAAGTCGTGTTCAGAGGATCTGAAACCTTTTCGATCGTCATACTTCACTGCCATTCTCACAACGCCGTTCTCACAACGCCATTGCAAATTCTCCCTTTCCATAGTTTTATACTTTGCCTGAACACGAGTGTAATGCAGAAATTATGACGATTTAATGTCTGCAAGGTTTTGTTGCCGTGAGAAATTACAGTTCTTTTTTTCTTTTTTTAAGTAGGAGAGCATTTTTCCCTTTTTTAAATCAAGCTTTTATTTTCTTTTTCCAAATCACTTATTTTAAATCAAAGTTTTAGTCACCGAAGTTTTTTCTTTTGTTGCCGATGTCACATCCAGAATAAAAATACATTGTTATGGACCAATTGCAAGAGCTGTCTGTTACTTCTGTGAAATGCAACTTCAATACTACGCACTGTTTCAACTTACTCCAGCAGACGGACCTTTAATACGATGTTCTTCTTTCCTCTCTCACGGTGAGCTGAGACGAGACATTTTGTGTGCGATTATTGGACCGTCGTCTCTGTTCCCGTCACTGTGTAGATGATTCAGAAGCCATATGTTCCATTTTACCTGATTAGTGTTGTGATTGGATGTCACACAGATGACAAAAAAAAAAAAAAAGACCTGGCCAGAGTTGTGTACATTGTTTGTACCATCCGAGTACATGGAATACCATCTGTTGTACAACTTGCACAAACTGAATAAAGGTATTTGATTTTACATGTCACTGATTACTTACTCAACTTCTCCTCCAATCAGAGTGACTTAGAATAGCGGGTCAAGATGTTCTGTGGACAAGGGGTCCCAAATAGCTGCGCTGAAGATGATAATCATTATTTGTTTGTAGGATTTACTCTCCTGCAAACAAGAGATGTCAGTGTAGCAATGAATAACTATTACAAAAGCATAGCTACTACAAGTCTAAAGCATGTCCCCAAGCCCGACCTTATAGTGTGAGGTAGAGAATATAAGTATAGCTTCATTCATATAGACTGTTGCATGTTATTTGCCACCATCATACCATGCAGTGCAAAGAATGCAAGAATTTCACAATATATTTTTTTAAATGTCCCCAAACCATGCTTCCTCATTAACCTTACCTTGCACAAATCCATGTTTCAGGCCTAGGCAGAATGTCAATAACGGCCAATAGAAAACATGTTTTTATCAATAGAACTGCTGATATGTCTGGTTATCTTGTGAGTTTCATCATTGTGTAAATGAGGGTTTAGAATTAGATTTATCTTGGTTTATGAAAGCCAAATGTTGGCCCCATTGGAATGTGTTGCTCTGCAGCAGAATGGTAAGTTATAAAGTTTTAAGTAGGACTGCAGCTAAAATTAAAGGTTTAAGGGATTTGGGGGTTTGGGGTCAAGAGTTGGGGGGTTCTCACAAAAGCATCACGCTATGTAACGAGTTAATCTCCCCTCATGGTTAGAAAAAAGGCGTGTTTCTCTGGAAGCTTTGTGTGGGAGTGCGTGTATTTCTCCACCAGGTGGCGCCCTTTAACCGAGAATGGAGGACTCCAGAACACACTGGCGGACTATCAACCTCAAGCAACAGGCTGATGATACGAACCCCTCTGTCGGTGAGGGAAGCCTAGGATCACCTGACCCCGGCAGAATAGGTTATTGGCTGATGGTCCACCTGAGACCAACTGTGGAGGACGAAGGATGGAGAACTTACTGGTTTCTTGTGACCTTCATCTGTCACCTTTGTCCCGCTTATCCTCGCTCCTATCAGGTGAGTTTATTTATGTGTAATAATATATCTGTTTACTTATTATATAAATAAAGTTTCTAATGACGCTGTCAGGTTCTTTTTTTGACATTTGTTTTTGTCATTATAATAAGTGTAGGTACCAAAGGTAATACTGTCTCTACCTCTCTCTCTTGCGCACACGCACGCACGCACGCACACGACAGCGCACCGTTGGCGTTGCTATGGCTGCAGTTAGTGTGTGTGTGTGTGTGTGTGTGTGAGTGTGAGAAGCAGAAGGCTGTTGCTGCTTTGAACTCCTCACACTTCTCCCTGCGCCGCCGCCCAGTCGCGCCAGGTCCAAGGTGCGGGGAGTGTCTGCCCGTCTCGTCTTTGTTCCGTCTGTGATGGACGAGGCGGAGGACGGCGAGGAGGAGCCCAAATTCCAGCTGCCCCGACCCCCTCGAGTCACCACCAGCTTGGCCAAACGCGAGGATCATGGGAGCAGCGGAGGGACCAAGATGATGAAATCCACGCCAGGAGGCGGAGCCGCGTCCATTGCGCGCAAAAAGTCCAACAGCCACGAGCTGTGGCTCCTGCGAGACGAGGACTCCGCACCTGTCGGCGCCAGTGGCAGCGCAGCCTCTGCTCTGTTGTGCCGGAGGGATGCTGCTGCTGCCGGAGGGGACGCAGTGCCAGAGGCGGGCGTGATCGCAGAGGGGGCCACCGGCATGATATGCAACAAAAACGGAGATTGTAGAAGGGACCCGACCAGTTCAGGGAGCCTCTCCTCTCTCATCTCCAGGCAGGCGGGTGGAGTAGTGGCTGCTGAAGACGGGAAGGGGCAGGCTGCAGCCATGGACGGCTCCATCACTTCAGCGGGGTCCCTGACACAGGGGCCGGGCGCCGAGGTCAAGACCGCGGCTGCGATGGAGAAAAAGGACTCCAGAGTTTCCTTCTCCAACGCCCCGACGAGTAAAGGACAGACTCCGAGTCTGCGGTCGAGAAATTCTGTCACATTCAGCAAAGCGGAGGATGGCTCTCAGATAGTGCCGGATGATGGAGACTCCAGGGGGAATCTGACATACATGCAGCGGCAGTTTAGTTCCATGCTTCAGCCCGGAGTTAACAAGTTCTCCCTGCGCATGTTCGGCAGCCAGAAGGCGGTGGAGAAAGAGCAGGAGCGCGTAAAGTCAGCGGGTAATTGGATTATCCACCCATACAGCGACTTCAGGTAGGGGCAAATTGAGTTAGGTCCATACACAGTGCTCTTTAGATTGAGTGGCATGGCAAGTCAATGAGCTGTTTTAATTTTATGGATATTTACTGCCTCATTTTCCACATCAAACGTTATATGAGAAAAGATTGAAAAAAGAATAGAATATTCAGGTTTGATATGTCCTCCAAAGCACTTTAGTTGCAGCCAAGATGAAATAAACAAAACAATGTATATAAATTCAACTCTATATTTTTATTTAGCGTTAAACCTTGAAACTTAAGGGGAGGATTTGATCCATCATGATAATTAATTATTGATAGTTAAAAATGTTCTCAATATGAGCGATTGCCTATCTCAGATAAAGACCAAAATAGTAACGTAACTGCGATATATCATTGTAACCAGCAAAAGTCTTTCTTCAATGAGTTTCGTCTTAAAGATAAACTTGACGGGAAGTTGGAAAAGTAAAATTTCCTGCGTTTGAATGTGTTCTGAAAATCTGTTTCAGCACCAAGGACAGCTCCTCTAATTCCCTCAACTGTAAAATGGCAGAAGCCTGAAGATAAAGACAAGTATTTGAGCTGTCACCTGGCTCTGACTCAGATTTTGCAATCAAACGATTATGAATTAGTGTTTTTTCGTGTGGAATTATGTGAGGGAACATTCATGACTCAGCAACGCTCTGCAATCGGTTCCTCCCTTCGCTGAGCAGGCTCTCACGTTCTTTCAGCTGATCAGACAGAAGCGTAAACTCAGGCTTTCTGAAAAAAACATGACAAAAGCGCATTCAGACTAATCTGCCAATGATTTTCTGAATTGATCAATTGGTCTATAAAAAAAATAATCACTTTCCTGAAGCCCAAAGTGACTGCTCTGAATGAGGTGTTTTGTCTGACCAGCAGGTCAAACATACTCGGGTTAAGATCACAGAAGATAAAGAAGAGCAGCAAATCCTCACGCTGGAAACGCTGGATTATATTTGGCCAGTTTTGCTTGAGAAATTACCTAAAGAGTGATCGATCATCAAAATAGTTGCAAATACATTTTCTGACAATGGACTAATCGTCTCAGCTCCAAAGTCAAAGGCGTCGCTCTTGTAATGCACGGCCTAACATTCTAAACCACAGGTGGGTTCTGTGCTGGGATTGAGCCTTGTGGAGCGGTTATTTGAACACGGGGCCCAGTTGCTGAGGCGTCCTCCAGCAGTAGCTTTACTGTTATAGGTGCCTGTTGTTCTTTGATTGGAAATAAACTGCACCCAGCTTGTGTTTCCTGTTATATTCCTGTCTCTCTGCTCGTCCTTGGTTTGACCTTGTCCTGAGTCAGATGGTTTAGGTTACATCGCCAGAGGAGAAGATACAGTGCACTTAGAGAGCAAAGCAGAGCGTCACTGTGTTTACGGTTGACTATCTCTCCGTCTCTAACCATCTTCTCTCTCCCCCCCCCACCCCCCTCCTTTAGGTTCTACTGGGACTTCACCATGCTGATGTTCATGGTGGGCAACCTGATCATCATCCCCGTGGGCATCACCTTCTTCAAGGAGGAGACCACCACGCCCTGGATCCTCTTCAACGTGGTGTCCGACACCTTCTTCCTCATGGACCTGGTGCTGAACTTCCGGACCGGCATCGTTTTCGAGGACAACACCGAGATCATCCTCGACCCCAAGAAGATTAAGAAGAAGTACCTGCAGAGCTGGTTCGTGGTGGACTTCGTCTCGTCCATACCTGTGGATTATATCTTCCTCATCGTGGAGAGAGGGATGGACTCGGAGATGTACAAGACGGCCCGGGCGCTCCGTATCGTCCGCTTCACCAAGATCCTCAGTCTGCTGCGGCTGCTGAGGCTGTCCAGGCTCATCCGCTACATCCACCAATGGGAGGAGGTAGGCAGGGATTCAACATTCATGATGTTTTTTTTGTTTTCTTTTACTCTCATCGCTTCCAAGAAATCACCTCCATGATTCCATGTAAATATACAGTGAGCATACGGGCCTGGAACACCATGCTAATAAAGATGGCAAAAAATCATGTGGCAGTGGCCTTGGGAAAGAATCAAATACACGAGGGGCGAACACAACATGAGCACCACTGTTGTTGATTGTGAGCTATATTTAGGAAATGGTATTGTCACGGTAATCTCAGCCATCTGTTAAACTGCGCCCATCTGTAACCTGAAGGATGTGGGATGATACATGGCAGATATTATTAGTGATATGTAAAATGTTATCAATAAAAAATTATATATATATATATATATATATATATATATATATATATATATATATATATATGTGTATAAATAAACAGAAATATACAAAAGAAATCTATTTTTTAAACATTTATGCACTGCTATGTCTATTTGTATGAAATGTTGCATATCATACATGAGCCAATACTTGTATCTATACCACATGAGCCAGTATCGACCAATAATATTGTCTTCCTCTATTCGACAGCTACGGTGAGGTTACTACTGGTTTGTTAAATCTCTTACTGGAATCTCACAAAATATCTATTTTTATTCCTTAGAAACAATAGTGAATCAGAAAAATCAAAGGTGCACTTCCTGTTCCTTTTTGGTTAAAAGATACCATATCTAGACTGATGCATGCCGACTTATTACAGAAGCATTGGTATCGTACATACGCTGGCTGATGACTAACAAGAAATTGTAGGACAGAAATGCCAAAGTAGGTGTGATGTTATTTAGAAACCGTGTCTCCATAACACAGCAGTTTTTCCACCAGAGGGAGTTGATTTAGTCAACTGTGAAATGTGCCACTTTGTTTAAAAAGAACAACAGATTTCAGGGATCCGTATCAAGATCGTTGTTAAATGTGTTTAAAACATTAAAAAAAGTGTCCGGCTAAACATCGTTATCGGATTAATAAGACTAAATATAGGTGTCGGCCTCGACCAGGCTGCCAAAGATGGTGTCTGTTTGCCTCGGCAGACAGCATTCCTCACATCTCTTCAGCGTTTACTTTTCCATCATGAAACATCCTTCGTCACCTTGCAGACGGCGCCGCGATGCAGGATCCCCGTCATCCATAAAGGGTTCAAACAAGAGTGTGTTTATTATGAAATTTAAGGTTTAACAGTCACAGATCAAAGGCACCGGAGAGGTATTGATCATCGCCGACGGTCCTGTATAGAAGTAGGCTGCAGTTTGGATGTTATGACAAAGTATTTTTCCTGCCACTTTGAATTGTTTGCTCATTTAAAAAAGAAAAAGCAACAAAAAGAAGTCTGACTGCGCTATAATTAATAATACAATATTGGATTCCAGTGCAGTGCTTTTGTGTCGGCATACAAATATTCTGTTTGCACATCAGAACAATGCTCTGTATGATTACTCCCTGACACAGAAACTGAGGTTTTACCAGGTTGCAAAGCAATAAGCCTGATAGCTGGATGACAGCTAGTGTGCCGATGTAGTTAAGAATTCATAAAATATTAATTTGTGCTTATTAGTGGGAAAGTGAAGAGGGATTTTCCGAGGAAGGAACACAGCGACCGGAGACACTAATTGCCTTTTCTTTGTTCCCATAGCAAAAGCTACTTTTCTTTCCTTCTTTCTTTTAATTTGTATTATTGTTTTAATGTGACATTTCAACCGCACAAGCGTTCTGATCACATTACAGATCAGGATGTCGTCATTTCTCATATATATTCCACATAAACACAATTAAACCCTGCCTGCTATGCGCTTTTGCATATAAAGGGGTAAATCCATATTTGGATTAACCAAGGGTCCATGAATCAAAAGTGTGCGCTCCCTCGCACCGAAAATAAATAACCACTGCTCTTGTGATTACAGAGTGTTTATTGGAGCTCCAGGAGAAACCTAATTACTGACTCCAACAGTCACCACTGAATGCTGCTTTGCTTCGCCTCAGCCCTGCCCCGATCAGCTTAGTCCAGCCGAGCTCTGCTCTGCTCAGCTCTATCCAAAGGTGGCTGGCTGGGTTTCCCCTCACCTCGGCCCGGCTCGGCTCGGCCCGGCTCGGCATGCTGCTGTGTGGTGGGGTTTTCCCAAAAGATCATCCCAGAGTTGTGATGATCTCACCGTTTAGCTCCAACCGAGCCAACCACGGTGCTCATAATCAGAAAAAAAGAAAAGAAAGAGGTGTGTGTGTGTGTGTGTGTGTGTGTGTGTGTGTGTGTGTGTGTGTGTGTGTGTGTGGTGTGAGTGTGAGTGTTGTGGAAGCGGAGATAAGCGTTGTCTGGAATAACCAGAGCAATTTCCTGAGGCAGGAAGCTTGTATCAAGGCTCTCCACTTGCTGGCATCCACTAGAGACGATGCCTTTTTCATGAGCTCGACAATAACGGTGAATGGGTGGCAGCCAGATTGCCAGTGGGAGTAATGTTCATCGGGTTTCAATAGTTTTCTCTAAACGTTGTCATCTGAATCGTCCGGGCCGACGATGTGCTGCAGACGGGAGCGTAAAGTAACTTTATCTGCGTTTCTCAGGCCGCGAGGCGTGGTCGCAGTAATGCGCTTCGACCCAGTTTGTGGAGCGACAGTGACACATGGCCAGGTGCTGTTCGGGTGTCAGGGGGACCATTAGTCCTGGAGCCTCATTAATCATAATGGGAGTGTTCCCTAATCTCGGGGCAGGGCCCCCCACAGTTTCCCTTTCACCTTCGGCCAAATTAGCAAAGGCCATTAGCCATTATAGGAGAGGGAAAAGTAGTGAAAGTTGTGTCTTTGGCATTTGGTCCGCAGCTAATTCACAAGGGTAAACTTAAAATATGCAGACGAGTGGGGGAAAAAAAGAAGAAACTTAACATATATTTGATGGATATTTGCATATCCACCAAGTAGAAACAACACCTTGATGCTGTTAGATCTTCTAGATGGAGGTGGAGGATAAGGAGGAGGTGTTTAGTGCACAGACAGCTAATATGCACAATACTAAAGTGTTATGAGCATTTAAAGTGGAAGAAATGAATGGGACTCAGGGAACACGGCCAAACACGGACCATGAGCAAAGCACCGAAGCTATATTCGCAAGAATCACGCACATGGAGTGGAGTAATATATATTTGTCTGGCCCATAAAGCAGGGCTTTCCATTGTGCATGAATATGTATTATATATAAGTTGCAGACATGCATCCAGCGCCTGGCCTACTTCCCTCATAGGGCAATTCTCTGTCCCTTTGGGGGGGAGACGGGGCTTTTGCTTACGATTTTGCGTGGCCTCCAGTTGGCCCATGCTAAGCAAGATTTTTAACAGCGGAGCCCACACATCGATGTAAACCTACTCTCACGCGCAGTCACACAAAGTGGTAACAAGGCCTGGCCAGTAGCCAGCGAGAGCCACACTGAGTGGTGTTTACAACGCTGTGACCACAACAGCAGCTCCACACAAATGAGCCTCCTCACCTGAGGGGAGTGAATCTACTAAAACAGCAGAGAGAGGCCGACCCCAGGCCGCTGATCAGAGCCTCATCGGCGTCTGTTGAGGTTTCATCGTGCATCATTCTTCTTCTTGTTCATTACCCACCTGGTTGTAATATGGACCCTCAGCCTGACTCCTAAGATTGAGGAGGAATGATATGCAGCACTAGTGACATCATCTTAACATGTTTTACCTCCTGTTATATCAAATATATCTGAAGTACATGAACATCAATAGGTCCAAAAGTTACTATGAGGATCTTTTATCTGGTTAGGAAACAGTATCAGTATCAGTCCTTCAATCGGAGGATCGGCGGTTCGCTCCACCAGCCCATGTCCATGTGTCCTTGGGCAAGACACTTAACCCTAAATTGCTCCCATGCCTACAGTGTGTGAATGGGTGAATGATGTCATGTAGTGTCAAAGCGCTTTGAGTGGTCGGAAGACTGGAAAAGAGCTGTACAAGTACAGGTCCATTTGCCATTTACCACGTTTTTCCACAGGGACCGCCAAATCACAAAATGAGAGTTTCTTGTAGTAGCTTTAAATCTGCACTAATCAATACTTTTATATCAAACAACCGGTCGAATGACTACCTATAATGTGAAAGGAGTTTCTTTCAGAGTCTTTTAGCTCGTTGTTTTGGTTTCTGGTCCGCAACTTTACTGTTTTGGTTCACTCTTACCGCTCTCATCAGTCAACTTTATGAGATGAAAATGTGTCAATGTTGCGTTTACAGTGTCTTTTCCTGCTCCCAAGTGGGGAAAAAAGACAATAAATCAATTAATACTACTGTAAGAGTACAATATTAACCAAACTATCTCCTATAGACAACAGTGAAGAATACAAAAACGTTATGCATAATATTAATTGTTCTCCTCTTTTTAACGATGTACTGGATGTACTGTTTGCCTTTCAATAGATTTTTACCTCTATCTATATAAACAGATTTTTCATTCCCCTCACACACATCTATCTCTGTCTTTCCCTCCTCTCCACTTTTGATAACCCTCTCTCTGTCCGTCTCTCCTCCTCCTGACAGATCTTCCACATGACCTATGACCTGGCCAGTGCTGTGATGCGAATATTCAACCTGATTGGTATGATGCTGCTGCTGTGTCACTGGGATGGCTGTCTCCAGTTCCTCGTTCCCATGCTGCAGGACTTTCCGTCTGACTGCTGGGTCTCCCTCAACAAGATGGTGGTAAGCAAAAAAAAATGTTGCGTGTATGTTTTGGCGTACAAGTCACACAATGGCACGAATGTCGGCATGCGAAGGGGTTTGAAAGAGCAATCACTGCAAAACCAAAGCATTAAACATATCCCCCACGGAGCACAGAAGTGTGTTATTTGCAGGCAGATGGGGAAATAGGATTTATTTAAGGTTCAGTCTACACACACACACACACACAGAGGACCGGCCTCAATTAAACCCTCTCTAGTTAAACCCAGGAGACATGGCAGTGTGTACAGGAGTGAGGGATAGAAGCAGAGCCTGTTTTCACTCAGTTCATACAGCACTTCATGTGGTTTGTTCTTTAGCCAATATCTTCTTTCTCTCTTTCTTATTCACGTCTCCTCTTAGATGTCCTTCCCTCATTCTAACTGGCAGGTAGCTTCTGGCCATCTGCTGAAAGACGGGCCAAAATTAATGCTGACATGAAAGGAAAAAACCCAACAAAAAAAACCCACTCAAGTTGTTGTTGCATGAAAAACAATGATCTAAACCAGATCATTAATGAAAAATCATTATTAAAAGCATGTTGGTTTTCGAACTTTAAACCTTTAACCAGCCTGTATTTTTCCAAACCGAAGCATCACTTGATCAGACCTATTAAACCATAAGATTCTCTTTAAATCTCATCTCAAGCTTTAGAACTACAAAAATCCTCAATTAATAAAATACAAAAGTACAACAAACTACAACTTCCAATAGATAAAAAAAATACCAAAAAACTCACTTTTTATGTCAGAACATTTTATTTATTGATTGCTGTTGGGATGTAAATGGATTACAACAAACATAAAATAAATATTTTTCTCGAAGATTACCAACTCAAGCTTTAATAGGGGTAGATTTATTGCAGCATTTATTGAACTAATACAGTCAAATAGTTTTGGCTGGTGGAAGGACTAATAAACTGGCAACTGCGTACTGTGTGTACTTGTTACAACACTATTAAAGCAAAGATGTTTTTTATTTTGGCTGTACTGTTACGTCACATGTCACAACATCAGGAACCGTTTTCACCTGTTTGTATATTTATCATTTTGGGCTTAATCCCTTCCATCCTGTCTGACTCGTCACTCTGTATTAGAGATAACCGGCTGAGAGTTGGTGACTGACAGAGCCAGAGGCCCGCAGAAGTCAGGGGATGTGAGCTGTTAAAAACACATCTGCCTGGTTTCCCTTTGCTCAATATATGCCTTTTTCACACTTTTCTTTCCTTATTTCTTTTTTACTTATATGCTATATAACACATATTGCCTGTGATGGCCTGTTATTAGTGCAACTGGGAGAGAACAACAATACAGATTGTGAATATGATATTCCTTATGAAGAATATTCAGATTTAGATTTCAGAACTGGCTCATCCCGATGCAAAAAGTCAGATTGTATAGAAGTCTATGAGAACTACTGAGATAATGACTCTACTTCTCACTTGATTTTTACCTCAGCTAACATTGTAAACATGAGTTTATGGACTCAATCGCTAGTTTCAAGTCTCCTTCAATACAGCATGATGTTCATTTAGTAAATTATGGTCCCATATAGAGTAAAATAGACCATAAAGCAGGGTATGCTTTCGGGCGGGGCTACAAGGTGATTGACAGGTCTCTACGACGGTGTTGTCTGGTCTGGGAGTTGTCAGTGTTTTCTTCTTAAAACTTTAACCCTTTAACAATGTTTCCAGTCCATTTTTATTGTAACCATTTTATTTGACTAAAAAGGTTTTATTCAACATTCGGTTTTACTCCACTTGTGCCACTTCTGGTTGCAAAAAAACAAGATGGCGACGGCCAAAATGCTGAATTTGAGGCTTCAAAATTACAGTCCACAAAACCAATGGGTGACGTCCCAGTGACTACGTCCAATATGTCCACGTCCACAGTCTATGGATTGACTTTAACATCATCTGCCTTATAAAGGAGCCCACCGCTGGGACGGAGCCAAAAGAGGTTCCTGGTTGACTGACTTTGTGCTGTAGCATCAGAAGTTGAAAATAACTGGCTTGTGAGGTAGTTTATTCTATTTCTTGGATCAAACATCACATAACTGTTGTGTCTAGGGAAGTAAAGCAGAACGGAATAATTCCTTCCTCATGCACATGTCGTGCACAGGCTGTTTCTTAAGCAGTCTGTCTAAGAAATGCTTCATATGTTGAACCTTCTAGTTTTGGCACGGAGGTTTGGGACTTTCAGCCCTCGAAAACACTGTGTACTATGACACAGTTGTGTGTGTGTGTGTGTGTGTGTGTGTGTGTGTGTGTGTGTGTGTGTGTGATCTTCAGGAACAGATGGATCTCACACCCATTGACCCTAGGGGACATCACTTGCTTCTCTATCGCGCCATCTCTTGTTTCATCTCCGGCCATCCTTTTCTCTCACTCTTACCCTCTCCACACACACACACACACACACACCCCTCAGTCTATGGAGTCCAACAAGAAGCCCACTGCTGTGTGTCACTTCTGACTAAAATTGAATTCCAACTCAAATATACATTTTGTGTTGACGTCGATTTATTTTCCAATCAGAACAGGCAGCTTCTATATTGCATCACAACATTATTGTGTGTTATGTTAATTATCTCCAAAGGGTATGAATGTAGAGAAGCTTATTCTCGAAGCTGTCAGGCCTCTCCTCCAGATCGCCGTGCTTACATTGGGCCTTCTCGCTGATGCCTCAGAGTGATGCGCGTCGCTTTAGTCCGTGTGCCGTTTCCCGAGCCATATGCCACAATGCCAGCGAGCACCCATGTGGGCGCGGCCCGCCCGCTGCGCTGCTCTCCGTCTCGGGGTAATCAAGGTCATCAGAGTCTCCTCCTCAGAGGGGCTCTGAACGAGAGACGCAGCGTTAAATGATACTCATCCTCTTCTGCCGGCGCTGGACATTTACTGGACTCGTCCATGCACTTAGGTGAGAATACAGCCAGATAGAAACAACACATGACTCATTCACTTCCTCAGAGGGCTCTCTCGTGTGCACTAGTACACGTGCTTTCATATGAATATGTATCTGTCTTTGTGTGTATGTGATATGACAAAACACCTTCCTTACAACTGTTTTCCTTCCTGCAATGTATTCAGCTCTGCCTAAAAAAACATCAAAAACTAAATCTGTGACTCGTAAAAGATGTGCACGCAGCAGACGGTGGTGTTGTTTATCAGGCCAACAACCAGGCTCCAGCGGAATAGTGATCACAAGATACCAGGTCATCATGGCCTGTTATTTAAAGTGGCTTTCTGTTAGGTGGATGACGGGTGGGTTTGTCCCATCTGCCTCATCCTGATTGGCTCATGGATCAGTGGCATTAGAATAAAGCCTCTCTCTTTCTCTCCTGCTTGAGTCTGAGCTCTGTGCCTGTATTTAATATTTTAGGCTGCTGAGGGATATTTTATTGTCGAGGAAGGGTTTGCTTGAATTGCAAGAGAACACACGTTCGTGTGGCTTTATTATACCTATGAATATGCACTGAATACCCGCACACATACAGAGATGTACATCAAGGAACCCTCCTGCTGTGAAAGTTAATAAGGACACCCCCGATTCATTCATTACTGAAGGGCTCTAACTGGCACACAGGCCTGTCAGCATTCATACGAATAACGGACAGTTACTGTGTGGAGGTGTGTGCGAGTTGAGTGACTGCTTGTTATGATCCACCAGCTTCTTTGAGTATTAATTTGGTTCATGCATTATAAAGTTTAACAGATCTCAGTAACACAACATTTATTTTTAAAATACATTTATCAGAGACGAACATTTTTAACGTGAGTGTTGCTGTACTGGGAGTGACTTAGAACATACAGGCAATACAAGTGAGTGGCATGTGGAAATTGATTGGATCCTTATGTGAAGGTAGTCGCAGGTTATTTGAGACATGAAACGGGTTAAGTCATTTATGTGTATTATGTTATAATGCATTTGAAATACAAGTAAAATCAGGTAAAGTTTGGAGACTGTTGACTTGTGACGGCAACAACAACAACAAAAATTGCTGCCCAGTCTGTTTGGAGCTGTTGTGTTTGTGGGGCAAGTTGTCCCAGTGAAACCAACCCCATTTTAAGAAGAAAAGTTGTCCTGTCATATTTAGCTAAGCAGTGATATGAGTTTAGGTTTTTATTGAAATATTTTTTGTTGCAAACATGTTGTCTTTATATCGTGAAGTAGAACAACTTAAACTCTGTAAAAAGTAAAGGAGGTAATGCTCCATGACTACGCCATGACAGCTCCCGAGAAGTGAAGCCAAAATCTCTTGATTGCCCCCTGGTGGTTGGCTGCAGTATAGGTAGTAAACCGTGTCACCTCTATATATTAGCTGATGGCAATTGAGCCAAACTAAAGATTCAAAGCACGCTTCAAAATCAATTTTCCCCCAAGGTTATTTCTGTCACTTTAGGTAGGTTTCATGAAGCTGACGTATATTCAAGTGGTCCTTTTTCTTATAATTTAGTTTTTAATTAGTTATTTGATAATATAAAAATGGGGTGTGGCTTGACATAATTGACAGCCATGATTGGCGGCTGTCACTCGTAGCGGAGTGAGGCAACTGCAGACAAAATGTTGACAATGATGAGGAGTCCCCAAAGTTCTTTACAGTTAATACAATAAATAATTAATTAGTTAATACGTATAATATTAGGAGTCATCAAGCTGGCACGCCATATGATGACCCCTAATGTTTACCATGTTCACCTTCTTAGTTGATTAGGCTGATTTATGCAGGGTTTTAGTCATAAACGACAAATTTAAAATTTGTCTGTAAATATTTATTGGAAATCCATCCAATAGTTGTTTAGATATTTCAGTCTGGACCAAAGGGGTGGAACGACCGACATGCTAGAGTGGCTCAAAAAAGCAATGTTGGCCTGTCAGTCTGGCTTTTCCCAATGTTGTTAAATCTAAAAGCAGTATAGATTTTTTTTTTTTCTCTTATTTACGCTTTGTCGTGATCATAGCAGCACAGATGCTTTGGGCTTGAGTCATATGGCCACAGCTTGCATCATCGACTAGACACATTCTCTGGATGCACATGGTTGCACACCAACAGCGGTCTGAAATCTACAGCTGTGTCTCAATCCAGAGGCTGGATCCTGTGAAGGACACGGCCAAAGGCGAAGGTGGGTCCTGCAGAGCAGGGATTCTCAAAGTGGGGCACTCTGTCAGGGGGTTTGTGAAATAATTTGCTATAAATTATGAACTTGTGCTGTATCATTAAAAAGTGCTACAGATGGGGACTATTTGCAACCATTAAAGAAGCACATTGTGTCTATTACTCCTATCCACGTTGGCTTTGGGCCAATAGAAAGTCTGATACAATTGTGACTCACAGCAGGAAATTAATTATTTTTAATTAGAAGTGCTTACTAAAAGTCAGCTTTAAATTGGTTTTAAATATGGATGTATTAGGACTATGCCAGTCTTGCTACTGTTAATTTTTCAAGATCAATTACTTGAAGGAAAAACAGGTCCTTCAGGTTGAAAAGTTTTAGAAAACAAATAGTTCCAATGGCATCTAGCATAAATGGTACTAAGCGTATGCTTAATCGGTGTAATGATAAAGAGGGGCTCCTTGGATAATGTCCATCTCTGTAAGGGGTCCCTGCTTCAGAGGACCTGAAGGCCAGACTGAACCTGCTCCCCCTCCGCAAACATGTCACTCCTCGTGAACTTAGATTACTTACAGTCGTGCTCCTGCAACTTGTATCCCCCGGCACACACGTTATCCACAAACAGTTCCACTTGCATGGCTGAATTTTCTGATTTGCTGAAAGCAAAAGAATGAAAGCTGTGGTGCTATTGCAGTTCTGCCAAGGTTGAATACCTCAGGGAGGAGGATGAAACTAGGAACTCTTAAAACAGATGTCAAGCTGGCAAAATGTAGCCAGCTCAAAAACAGCTGAACGTGTTTCAGTTTTTACATGTAGTAAGGCCAACATAACAAGTACGATGACAGTTTACAAAGAAACAATTCTCAGTCAATCTTTGTGTTTTGTGTTGGCAGAGGAAGAACCGAGGGGTGGAGTCACATGACTTGGACTCGAGTCACAAATGTGATGACTTTTGACAAAATCAAAAAAGACTTGCAACTGTCCATGGATTTTGACATAGATGACGCGTGACTTTGGACTTGAAAAAAATACTTGATACCTTCCTTTGAAGCCCAAAGACTAAAATATACTTTACTTAAAAAGTGTGTGCACGAGGCAATCAACTGCCCGGTACCAGAGGTTCTCCAACAGCATCAGAGATGTTAGTTCTATATACTTTTTGAGGGATCTTTAATTGATTTCTTTGGGAAGAAGATTTACTCGTGGGAAAAAAAACGAACTGAGTAAACAGAATTTTTCCTGAAATGTTTTTTTTTGTTGTTGAACTTTTGACTATTTTTTGGTATGTATTATTGGGATTTGCATTTGATTATCAGGACTTGCCTGTGAAGGACATTTCTTTTTGTTGGGTGAGGTTTTACCTTATACCTCCAACACACTGTCTCATATGGAACTGAATTTGCATTGTTGCTTTGATTATTGCTTTATTATTTGCATGCATTCTGTCAGGTGGTACGGATTCAAGAGAAGTGGGTTCATGGTGTTGTATATTTCAAGCGACAGTGATGTTGGAGTGATGATGAAGGAATCTCCGCGGACACTGTTCTTGCTGGTATAATGAAGTTTATTACAAACAAGCAACATATGTCAAGACGGGCGACATGTACACCCGGAGAGTCCCAAAGTCGAACAGAACTCTAACCGTCGGGGATCTCCCGATCACTTATATATGGTTGTTGTTTACGCCCCAGACTTGAGTATATAATGACGTCATAAAGAGGGCCCCCAATAAAAGACATGTTTCGGACATAGGCACAGCTACTCCTCCATCCTCCAGGTCAAGGAGCATTGCCCAGCGGGGGTACCTAACAATTATCCCATGTGCAACAAACATCAATGGATCCGACATTCCAAAGTCACAGGCCCCTTCACATATGTTATCTTCATGCATTACAGAGCAAAATATACTACAATGGCAGAGTATATGGAGCACTGATTCATATTTCCATGTGGAGGATCAACCGTAAAAAATCTCAAACATTAAATTGTTGGATGAAACTCCAGCTGGCATCCCAAGAACATATAGTTAGTCTGCTACACCACCGATCAATTAACTTCCCTTCATTTACTGATTCAATTAACATTAACGCTATTCATTCCCTGCAAGTCGACATTTAATTCTGCAGATCCACTTTGATAATTTGACAACATCCAATCAAGTTGCAGGAGAAAACCATGAACTACTGAAGTTACGTTACTGAGCGCCGGATGCTCTGTTGTTACGGCATTACATTGGTGAAGAGTGCATTTTGACTTGTTTAGGAGTCAAATCTCAAGATAGAGGACTTGGCACTTGATTTGGGACTTGGGAGCAAAGACTTGAGACTTGCTTGTGTCTTACAAAACAATGACTTGGTCCAACATCTGGGGGAGAAGTTAATGATATTAAAAGAAGTACAAGTACGATAATAGGATAAGAGCTGAAAACATATATCTAGGAAGCGAAAACTAGCCCACTCATGTTCTCCCAAATAATACAGACTCCCTTCTCTTAAGCTGATGTAACCTTTTTATATAATAGTTCAATGATAAATAATGTGATCGCTCAGTCACTACTGCACAACAGGCATGACATATAGTTAATTTAACCAACAAGCCATGCTCATTTGATCTCATCTACTTATTGGTTGGAAGTTGTTCCTCGACCGATCGGGTTGCACTTTTGGTGCAATGCCCAGCTCTCTAGAAGAAAACACAATTATAGACTATAGCTGCATCATGCTGCTACAGTTGAGTCAGGCAGAATCGAAAAGTGCTGGATTTGGTCAACCAAGACCTTTTAATAAGCTGCCCATTATATTCAGAGAAAGTAAATGTTCCAGTTCTAGTTATGAATTCAAACTTGTGATGTTGCAGTTACAGTTTCAAACAGAGCCACCACAAAGCCCTGGCAATTTACTCATTAGTCCATTATTCTCACATTAACACACAATCCAATCTAACTTAATGCATGAGTACTCCAGACAAGATAAATACTTTTTGCTTTTAACCTCGGCATTCCTCATTAATATTCTCAAGTACTTCCAGCAGACACTAAACCATCTTGCAGCTTCCCGTACTCATTTGGTTTTAAATAATGAATACAAACACAAACACGCTGCTTCTGAATAATGAATACTAACTTTGCTAACAAGGTCTTTTGTGGCAGTTTACATATTAAAATCCGAAATGTCAGTGTGATCTAAATGTCAGTCCTTTTAAAGCAGTGTCGGTTTTCAAACTGTCAGAGGGACTGCACCCTGTCAAAGAGAAGCTCGGCAGCATCACACACACACACACACACACACACACACACACACACACACACACACACACACACACACAGACACACACACATTCAAATACAAGCTGAGTCTCAAACAGCATGTAAACCCAGACGGACGTGCCAGCGTGCACGTACACTCACTATTCTACTTATCCCGTCATGTGTCATAGATGTCCCATACTCCCTTGTGTTTCTGCCTAAATGTATTATGTACAATTAGCTCTCATCCATACTGCTCAGTAAAGATCAATGGCAAATAAAATGCACACCAGAGCAGATTTCATTAGCTTCCTCTTTCCCCCCCCACCCCCCCTCCTCCCTCACATAGGGTGGTATCTCTGTAAAATGAATTTATTGTGTTACCATGAGGGATGTCATTTTCGATAGAAAGAGACAGCTGTACACTGTCAGTTTTAATCAGCTATTATTTCCAACTTAAACACGTACTGACCTGTTACAGCTGGTCAGGCTGTTTTGTCTCCGTCTATCTGCTCATACAGTCACGTTAATGAATATACACTTGTTTTACTTTTGATTCTGCTTGTCGAAAGTGACGGTAAACAAGAGGATTGATACCAGTCTCACATACAGTATGCCCATTAAATATGGAGCTTAACCCAGCAGCTGCTTAGCTTAGCTTAGCTTAGCATAAAGACTGGAAGCGGATGCAAACAGCTAGCTGCCAGGCAACCAGCGAAGACTCCACGAAGTTACAGCGCCTGGCCAAGAAATAGTTAGGCACATCATTTCAGCGTTGTTTTCTCAGCATTAAACTAGCTATATGCTTACAAAGAGCAGCAGTTACTCTGGTGTTAGGGGGTGCGCCGCTAGACCCACCATGAGGTGGCCGTACGAAAGAAAAGGTAAGGATACTCATGTGGACAAAAATCAGAATTTCCGGTAGTATATATACACAGAATACGTAAACATTCATATGGTAAGAATGCAACCATTTGTTCTAATTACCTAAGCTTGGAGCATCAATTCTGCCTAATCCAGGGATATGACTGTGTTGTGTATTTTTATGTGAATCAGAGCAGGTGACTCACCTGCAATTTAGGCCTCAACATCGACAAAAACATTTCTAGGAAGCTGATTTATGCCCGTGGGCTTTCACTTAGAGTCCCACGACCACACAGATGGACTAAGAGCGTGCACCTTCGACCCATTGATGAGGTAAACACCTTGTATCTGTACCAGGTGGCAACCTCCGGGTCTGAAAAGTGAAGTCAATGTGGATGGGCCTTAAACTTGCATTCTTTCTAATGGCCAGCGGGGGGCGACTCCTCTAGTTGCGAAAATAAGTGGAATTGAATAGAAGTCTATGTGAAAATGCCTCTACTTCTCACTAGATTTTTTTACCTCAGTAAATATTGTAAACATGAGTTTATGTTCTCAATCACTAGTTTCAAGTCTTCCTCAATAGAGAATGATGTTCATTTGGTAAATTATGGTCTATTTAGAGTCAAATAGACCATAAAGCAGAGTATGCTTTAGGGCGTGGCTACCTTGTGATTGACAGGTCGCTACCCTGGCGTTTTTCTGGTCTTTGAGTTGTAGGTATTTTTTTTTTCACTACATGAAAGTTAATTTTAACATTTTGGTTCGCTAGAAATGTATTTTTCAAAGTCTTTCTCGTGTCACTTCTGGTTCAAAAAGACGACGGCCAAAATGTTAAACTCAAGACTTCAAAACAGCAGTCCAGTAAAACTACTTCTAGTATACAGTCTATGGTCTGTACCGAGAAGATAAAATATCCACTTGCAGGACTACAGTTCAGTGTATTTACAGTAATGTTGCCACAACAGCACGTGACAGTAGATAAGAATAGATCACTGACAGACAAGCTAAGACCTATTTCTTGATTTTATGTCTACTCAGCAGGCAGTCTATTTTGTATTTTTAGTTTCCTTTGTACAGTGTATTGTACAGTACATTCAGAATAGATCCCAGAGATGGTGAAGAAGTTATTCTCTGGTGCTCTGTCCACTGAAATACCGTGTCTTAGTGTGCGTGTGTCTGTTAGAGAGTGAGACAGACAGGTGCAGCCGTGTGTAAGAAGGTGTTTATTTCTCTGCCTGGGCTCTGGCTCAGGGCTTCCTTCTCCTGCTGTTTATCCACCAGCAGTGTGGCCAGCATGCTGATGGCTGACTAGAGGGACTCAGCTCAACGTCTGTTCGCCACATGTGGGACAGTGGGGATGAGTCTCAGACTGAGGCAGGAGTGTTTCAAATGTTCTGTCAGGTTTTGTCTGGAATAGTGCTTATCATAATGGGCTTACGGATGGCAGTGAGACAAGGACAGCAATTTCAGAGCTGCGTCGTATAGAAATAACATCAAAGCTGGAGATGATGGTTCTTGTAACCTTAAAGTCTGCAAACTGTTGTCATGGCTTTCTCTGTCTGTTAGCTGAGATTACAAGGTCCAGTTTTATCTCCTCAAACCAATTTAAACATTGAGCGACGCTCGGCTTTCAGTCGGTTTTCTGGTTTTCCTGATGCTAAGTACCTTTAAAATCTAATTTTCTTTCTTTGCTGTTCCTCCTATCGCCTCTTTAAACACACATTTTCATCCGACGGCAGCCTCTGGCCAGTACGTCCTCTTTCACCTCCAAAAACAAGAAGAAAAAAAACCAAATTTGAATCTCAAATGAAATGCAAATGTTCCTGGAAAAAACACAAATCAGATACAAATCCAAGCAGTCAATCAGTGACTGGAGACTCTACTCGCCTCAGAGAGGAACAAAGGAAGAAACACACATGAACCTCGGACTGTGTGTGTGTGTGTGTGTGTGTGTGTGTGTGTGTGTGTGTGTGTGTGTGTGTGTGTGTGTGTGTGTGTGTGTGTGTGTGTGCGCGCGCGCACCACAGATGTTTGAGGGGAGGATGTGAGGTTCAGCGACGCCTGTTGAGGGCTTTATAATGAATCTAACATGGGAGAATTAGGGTTGACTGAGTGTGTGAGCACCAATCAAAGGCAGACTGGAGTAGGCAGATTTACAGGCTCCTCATTTACACTTGCTTATTTATTTATTTTTTTTCTCTTCTTCTGCTTTGGCCGAGACAAGGCGAGGCTGCTCACTAATGCTGCTGCTGCCGCTGCTGCTGCTGCTGATGATGATGATGATCAGGCTCTCCACCAAATTTGAAACAATTACCAGAAAATGAGCCATACACAGGAATGTCTTACTCTTGAGCCCTCTTGTTCTTTAATTTACTCTCTGTATCACCACTGCTGTCGCACTCTAAATTTCCACTGCAGTATGCCTTAACCGTCTGGTGGAGATGGCTCAGGTCATAAGGTCGGAATCATTGCAGCATGAAAAGTAACAATATAAAAAAACACAATAACCCATATTTGTTCCTCTTCATCCTCCTCCACCTTCCTTGTATTTTGTTTTCCGAACTTGTTTTCTCCTCCATCTCTCCCTACAGAACGACTCATGGAGCGAGCTCTACTCCTTCGCCCTCTTTAAGGCCATGAGTCACATGCTGTGCATTGGATATGGAAGACAAGCCCCAGAGAGCATGTCGGACATCTGGCTGACCATGCTCAGTATGATCGTCGGAGCCACCTGCTACGCCATGTTCATCGGCCACGCAACCGCACTCATCCAGTCTCTGGACTCATCCAGGCGACAATACCAGGAAAAGGTAAGGATCTGGTGTCCTGCGTTGTTTCACTGGATGTTTACTGCTGAACTGCTCATGTTGATAGTTTGGGGCAGGTTTAAAGTCAGTTCAACCAAAGGAAAAAGCAAACGCATTTCATTACTTATCCCGAATAGCATCTAGACATGCAGATAGTTGTGGTTCTATCCAGGTTTGTCCAGGTTTTGAGATCTGCAATATGGAAATTTGTTTGTGATCGAAGCATTGAATTTTAATTTAAAGCTATGACACAGTCTCAATTGAATACTGATGACTCTGTATGACCTACATAAGTTAATGGGCCCATCAGCGAGAAGATTGGCTATTTCCATATAGTTAAAATATATAAAAGCAGATGATTTTGTTGGCCCACTGGAGGGAAGGAGGGTAGGGAAGAACCAGAACCAGGACTGAGGACTCAAATCTACACATAATAACATTTCCTCGTAGTACGTTTAACGGAATAGTTCAACACTCTGGGAATCATTCTTATTTGGTGCCTTGCTTTCTTGCTTTGTGTTAGATGAGAATATCTCACTCTCATGTACACTGATGCTAGAGCCAGGAGGCAAGTAGCTTAGCTTAGCATAAAGGCTAGAAGCAGGCCGAAAACAGATAACTTGGCTCTGTGCAAAGTTAAAAAAATACACCTACTTTCACTTTTAAAGCTTATTAATAAAAAATGTTTACAATGATAAATTGTTCTGGACTTTCTTCCACAGTAGCTGGAAGACAATCTGTTACCGGTCCTATATGTAACAGACAGATATTAGAGTGGTATCAACATTCTCATCTGACTCTCAAAGATAACAAATAAGCGTATTTCCGCAAACTATTCTTTAGATAAATCCAGCAGCACCTCTTTTCAGAAACAATTTCCTGTTACGCTGAGTAATCCACAGACTGTGCTCTAAACAGTTGAATACCTTGTACTGTGGATATTGAAATAATCCCAATGAAAACTGTGTGTTCGGTGGATTATCCGGAGTTACTTGGACACTTTCTCTGGAAAGAGATGATGCTGCTGATGATTTTGAATTTCGTTTCTCAATGGTGTGAGCACCACCACTGTATTGCAGATATCTAAGAAGACGGATATCTCAAAAAACGAAATCTTTAAAATCTTAATCTATCTGCATGGCTAGATTCTGTCTAGATTTTTGTCATTTGATTGACACAACCCTTTAAACTAAAACATATTCTGAGTAAATAGTTCAGCGTTTTAGTGTTTACGGAAGAAGAAAAACAAACAAACAAGGTTATAGAGATTGTTTTTCGATCACTGGTGAAATAAATCAGGGGTCTAGCTACAGGATTACTTTACCCACGTACCCAGGTGGGCCCTCTATCTAGAGCACGGCAAGAGGCCATAAGGAGACTCGATAAGGAGATGTAATCTACAGTGCTTGTCCTCTACAACTATGTAAATACACATTGGATATGATTCCTCATTTGAATCCAACACACTTTGATAGGAACAGCCTCTGTTCTATGTGTTCGATATCCACGGCTGCAGCTCGCCTGGCCTCGGCCCATCTGAGGTCTCCGCACGGCGGCTGATCAAAGCTTTCGGTGTCTGCAGGCCAGCGTGGGGAGCGCGTTCCTGCTTTAAAATAGCCACGGTGTCAGCGGTGCTCTGCGTCTTGTTAGTGTCCTTAGATCCTGCTTGATGGGGGTCTTATGCTATCTGTCACACGAACACATGCATGCAGACACGCACGCACACTTCAGGGTGATTGGTCGAGCTTTGTTGTTTAGTTGAAGCCTCTGGCCAATGTCTAGAACAAAGGGTCATCAGGTTTACGTCTCTTATTGAGTCGTACGCCGTTTTGACTTCAACACGTAGCTGTTTATTTTATTAATTAAGGCTTGGTTGTGCATCATGTTGAATAGATAATCATCTTGCTTTACTTTCTAGGTCATGATAGCAGTGAGCAGCCTTGATGTTGATGTTGAGTTTATAGCAGACCAACACTCTGAGCTGTGGTGGTTTTTAAAAAGTAATGAAGCTACTGTATATATGTGTCAGAAATATGAGCATGGTAAATGCAGCAGGGAATGGAAACATTATCAATGGATGTGGGGAACTCCATCAGAAAACCACTGAGCGTACTGAACTCGACGTATTACTGTGTACGATGGATGCACATAAATACTTAACAGGTCAATATTGTGTTTTGCCCTAGTGATGCTGGTCTAACATAAAGCATCATTTAAAGGGTTGTTTTACTCAAAATACTATTTTTTTTTTGCAGCCATCACAAAAAAAGGTGATTGGAATTGACCCTTCCCTAAGTCCCTCTCAAATGCAGACTAGCCAATCATAGCATAGCATTGTAGCAATCTTTTCAGGCAGTTTTGGGGGATTTGGCGGTGGTCATGGTTAAATGTCGTGTAATGATGATACCCCGGAGAGGTTGGAATGAGACATATGTTTCTAAAACGTTATGTTTCTACGTAAAAACCTGTGGGGCTAACATTAGGGAGTGCAGATAGTGACAGTGTGGGCTCCATGGTAACGAGGTAGCTTGATGGAGTACCAAAACTGTCCACCAATAAATACTGTGGATTAGTGACCGGGACATACTGATGCTGAACCATTAGATACAAATTATTTTTTTTGTAATTTGGTTTTAGCCATCCTACTTTATTATCACATGTTGTATGGGACGTTAACCTGAGACCCTCAGACAGTGATTGTCCTTTTTCATTGGCCTCCCATCTGTAGACTGATGTTCCCAAAGAACCCAGACTCCCTAATTCAGTACCATCTTTTCAATCCACTTCTTAAAATACACTCTCAGAGACATGCTTTTATTTAATTGCCTTTTGAGCTTGCCAACTTTTAACCTTGTTTTTATTTCCCCATGCATTATTTATTCTTATTCCATTTTCTAAAGTTTATTTTTCTTTTGATCATGTTTTCTATTTTTATATCTTCATTGTGTTTCATTCTTCATTAGTTTGTTTATTATTATTTCCTTCTTGGCTTTATGCTTTTGCTGTAATTACCTTTGTAAACTTTGTTCAGTTAAGTGCTATTTTCAAAGTTTCTCATTTCATTATTATCTTAGCAAATAAGGTCATATTATTGGTTCCGTCTGGCTGTTAGTTAGCAGGCACATCCCAAAAACTTGTGAGCAGATTTTAGTGGAATTTGCTGGAGACATCAAGCTGTGATGTAGTGTTTGGCAAAGATCTTGATCCAATTGCACTACCAGGTGGCCATTTATAGTATACGGCCCACTGAATATGCGCAATAGTTTTTCTACAGCTGGCCCACCCGCAGGTCCAGCTCGGCCCATAGACTTTACACTGTGATGATGACGCAGATTTTTAAATTGCTTTTCTTGGCTCGAAGAAAGTTTTACAAATGTAAAACCCATGGATCAAAACTTCATAATAGAAAGAGTCATAATTTACCTTATTTGCAGTTCGAGATGTCCTGTAGACAGTTTTACAGACGTCTCTTTTACGATGGTGGTCTATGGGGAAACATTTTGTGGGTCAAAGTGGGATTTCTTTTGCTGCAAAGACGCGAGTGGTCACTGAGCAAAATTGCAAGCAAGGCTGAGTGGTGGCGCCGTATCCAGGTATTATTAAACCTCCATGCTCCTGACCCGTAAGTCGTTGAAGAATACTACCCGTAAAGCCAAAGCCCATTTCTGCCTAAACAGATGTTTCACCATTTAAAGTTTTCTTTTAACCATTCCTCCTACAAATTGAATCCACTCCTCACTAAATTTGGTTCAAAAATGTGTTGGATGAACCTGAAAAAAGTAGCTGTACAAGAAAATTGTAATTGGTTTCCAGTTGGACTATTTGACATTAATGCCATAAATATAAAGGATGTCCTCCTGCAGCGAGCTCAGAGACTAAGAAGAGAAAAATTGAGAGAAAGGGTAAATGAGCAGCTGAGTCTTTGCTGGAGTCTCTGTTTTGTGTCACTTGCATGTCGCTGTACTGTGTCAGTGCTGTGACGTCTGCAGCAATCAGTTCCTGCCATCAGTCGCATGTTCCTCTTCCTCCATGATGCACAGCAGTGAAATAATGAACGGAGTGGCAACTCCCTGCCAGGCTAGACTAGAGCATCTCATCCAACATGCTGTCCCTCTCCAGTCCCCCATGACTTATTAACCAATGAACTTAATCATGCTGCACTGCAGATAACTGACAAGAGACGGAGCAATTGGTAGAAACTAGCCTCTCTGACGAAACGGTTTCTTTGTCTAAGATAAAGTAAATGCGAGCAACTGCATGGCCTTGTATTGACATAACAGAGTAAACAGATAGCATCACGCTCGGTGTTGAGACAGAAATGTCATAATAGCTCCAGCACTAAGCTTCGTCTCCTGTCTGCATGAAAAGAGCTCACTGACCAAAGAGAGGTGTGGATTTTAACCGTTTACCGTGGGATCAAGAGTTAGACAAAGCATGCTGGTATTTTTTTCCTGCTTCATCAGAATGGATACATGCTGTTTGGTTAGCGGGCGGTTAGAAGGTCTAGGAACAGGAATATAAATGGCGACTAACACAGTAAAGAGTGAGAGGGAGATTTTAATAAGAGACTGCAACGGTTTTATCATACAGTTGAATTGTCAGTGTTTAGGTTCGCTTGCCTTCACATTACTACAACTTTTAGTGAAGCTGGACTTTTCAACCATTTATCCATTATTTTAGTTAATTAGTCACCTGTTTATTCATTACTTTTAGCTCATCATTTCAGCTATTTATCCAGTATACTTTTAGCTAATTATTTCAGTTATTTATTCATTATTTTCAGCATATTATCTAGCTAGTTTATTCATTACTTTTAGCTAATTATTTCTTATCCATTACTTCCCCTATTCCAACCTTTGTTGCATTGCTTTTAGGTATTTCACCTGTTTGTCCATTAATTCTAGGTAGTCATACCAACAGTTTTTCTATTACCTTTAGTAATACCATTTAGTTAAATGTTCTCTCTCTCAGCTAACATTTTACACCATGTATCATTACTTTAACCTAACTTTTAGTTAACTATTTCTAACTAGTCTTCATGCACTCTCTATATAAAGTTGTTACAACTGACTCAGGCTGATGAGACACTTAGCAGTCAATGTATTGTAGCTGCTAGTATCCTGGTTATTGTGACAAATTTACACACCAGTTTGTAATATTGTGTGGAAGGTTGTTATTTTCCTCCTAAACGCAAATATGCATGTATGTATTTTTTTTTGCGTTCCCTTGTCATCCCCTCCTTCACGTTGAGGTGACTGGTGTCCTCATCCCGTGTTTCTCCTCCCATCTCCAGCCCTCCCCTGCTTCATATGTCCATTTGCCCTTGACTGTTGGGCAATACACCATCTGCCAGCGGACACTGCACATGGATGGAGGGCATTAGCCATTATGTAACTCCACTCCCGCTCCTCCTCCCCTATCATTTCTACCCCATCATGAGCAAGTGTGTCCGAATATTGGTGAGTGGAGGGAGATGTGACCTCTGAGGCCTCGGGTGATGAGCACTGATCCACTGGGTCTTGACACATTAAACGGTGACTTGAGGAACTGCTCACTTCGTAACCCGGCCACTGATGCCTGACCTTTACTACCCGCGTCGCTCACACTTAAAAATATCTGATTTCATTTAAGGTGCGCTTTTTCTGGAGCTTTCAACCACATCTCATAGTTGACAGGGAGTTAGACACGGTTTAAAGCTCCAGAAATAGTGTGTAAGTGGACCTTGAGTTACAATGTTTTTTGTCAGACACCATCTCCAGGGTCAAGTGTTTAGTTTCAAGCTCAACTTCACCTGAAAAAGAATTTTTTAATTTTTTAAAATTTATAATATTGGTCATTGTTTGTATAAATATTAAAATCCAGTCGAAAATTGGTGCAGTCTAGACTGTGATGCCACTCATTGGTTTGTGGATTGCCCTTTTGAAGCCTGAGGTTCGCCCATCAACATTTGGGCTTTTTGCAACCATGGGTGACACGAGAGGGTGGAGCTAAGTACAACCGAACACTGAATAAGGCATTTTCAGGTGTCCAAAAATGTTACAATAACTTTCATGTACTGAAAACCCACTGTGAAAGGGTTAAAGTTCTGGACGAAAGCACGGACAACACCAAGACCAGACAACACCCTAAAGCATACCCTGCTTTAGGGTCTACTTTATTCTAAATTGAACCATAATTTACTAAATAAACATTATGCTGTTTTGGAAAAGACTTGAAACTAGCGATTGAGACCATAAACTCATGTTTACAATGTTTACTGAGGGAATAAATCAAGTGAGAAGTAGGGCAATTTTCTCATAGACTTCTATACAACCAGTCTTCTTTTTGCACCCAGAAGAGTTGCCCCCTGATGGCCATTCAAAATAATGCAATTCTAAGGCACTTCAGCATTGCCTTCACTTTTCAGAACCAGAGGTTGCCTCCTTGTCTAGATGGTGTTTGATGCAAATTCTTTCTCAGAAGTCTTTTTTAAGTCTACCATTGGGGGCACTAACGTCATACATTTACTTCCATAAAGTTAGGAGATCGTTGGTCATAATGAAGGGTCCATACTGATGCAGCAGAGGCAGAGATATCCTTACTTTTAGTCCCTATGGGTCAAGAGCCCAAAACACTCAATCCTACAAATCCCTTATTGGCAATCCCCACATAATTTAGCATAATTTGATAAGCCGCCACTGCTTCTGCTGCCCAAGTCTAGGACAAGGCTTTTTGTTAACAATTAAAGTCTCCACGGGAAAGCCAAGAAAATAACCACTGAACTGAACTTGTACTGTTAACAGTTTGAAATACAGATTTTATGGACATCTCTCTGTTATTTCCCTTTTGGAGGCCCTTTTCCACAATGCACAACTTTATTTGCATAAACCTTTAAGTAGTCCTCTCTATCTCCATGTTTGGTCCATGTGTACGAAGATAAGTAAATATGTGATCATGGCATCGACCTGGATTAATGTCGTCAGTGCGCTTCATGAAGAGATAAAATGTCTTTGATATTAGAAATATATTATTGAATCACAATCAGGACGCATCACACGTTTTATAACATGGACATTTTGAACTTTCTGTGGTAGTCATGCAATATTTAATATACAGTAGGAAATGAAAAAAAAACAGTGTTTTGTGGTGTAAACCTCCATGTCGTCATCAACCCACATTCGTAATGTAGTGAGTGTATGCATGCAAAGTTGTGTGAGCCTAAAAGTGTGTGTGTGTGTGTGTGTGTGTGTGTGTGTGTGTGTGTGTGTGTGTGTGTGTGTGTGTGTATGTGTGTGTGCGCACACATTTGTGTGTGTTTATTTCTGTGTCTCTGTCTCCGCTCTTCAGGCAGTGAGCTAAATGATACTGCTGAAGTCAACTGGGGTTTTATATAAACAGGACCACACACACACACACACACAGATATAGGACTTGTCACATCCCGAGCCTTGACGTTCAGTGACATGGCCCATTAATGGGAGGGCCAATTCAATTTCTCCCTTCCCTCTGTGGCAGCTTACAGTGACAGCCATGTATCACTCTCCCAACCCACCAACTGGGGGCTTTATGTCCCATAAAAAATCCTCCGTGCTGCCCCTCAGCTAAGTCGGCAGCCCGAGGGGAACAGATTGGATTTCAGAAATGTAATGCATTTGTTAGTTTTATACAAGTAGCCTACTGCAGAAGGCTCGAAGTCCAGTCTTATCTGCATCCCCGGCCACAAAGTTTGATTTATAGAAATAAATAAAAATGGACACTGCATTATTAATGTAATATAGGAGGATAATATCTGTGACATTGTGTTGAAAACGAGTGGTATACAGAAAATATTTTGACGTTCAGGTTCTGAAAACTTGATATCTTTGAGGGTAAATATTAATTGTAGATGTGTGTATCTGGCGACAAACATGGGGATTCGTTCATATGTACGGGTTCTTCAGTGTGTACTTCCAGTTCAGCGTGCGAGACACCCGTCATCCCATGTTCCCCTTGGGAACATGACAATGTGGTGGATTTCCAAAATATATTCTTGATATATCCCTCTCCAAAGAAATTGTTGAATAAAATAGAGCTTAAGTGACACGGTTACTCCAAATTTTGTAGGATGAGACACCCCAGTCAAAAACATTGTTTTTCATGCACTGGTCAACTTGATTTGTTTTTGATATTTTGGGCTATTTCGCTTCCATATCATGTCTTCTTTCAGACTAAGAAAACATCCAAAATACACATTTAGGTGTCTATTTTACTACTTTGTTTATTAGCGTTGTAGATTTCTCAAAAATGAATTCTCTAAATTTAAGTAATAGACCAGGGAAGTGATAAGTATTAGTTAATAATAAGTGAATAAGCCTAAATCTAATGCTGGGGAAATCAGAAAGCCAATAAAACTCTGGTCCTCCAACAGACACTTTTAAAGAAGCGGCGGATCGAGAGCCAAAGAGAGAAGGAGAGAGATGTCATTTCAGTTTAGACTGCCACACACTGAATCCTGAGGCAGGAAACACTTAATAGGAGCCTCCTTGTTTGATTGAATGAGCTGGATACTCTGGACTTCGACTGAATCTTTATTGTTACTGACACACGGCAAATGGGGAGGATTTTGTCAAGTTGAAGTCAAGTTTGTTTCTTTAGGTTAATTAGGAATGCGTATATTTTGGGGTATCCCCTGTTATGTCCTTCTTTCAGATTGTTGTCTGGAATACGTGTTTACATTCAAGATGTGTTAGAAATCTGCAAAGATGGCTGATGTTTACAGCCTGTAATGTTTTCATTTAGTGCTGCTGTGGCTTTTCATGAACCATGGCCCGAGGCAATTAATCAAGACTGAATGAGATTGAGATTAAAATTGGTTTACATAAGAAGGAAAAGGATGCAGTTAATTGTTTTTGCTGATGTAATTTCATAATGTGATTTATTTAAGTAAGTGATCCGCCTGGGTTTTCATTTAGTCATGCGTACGGCCATGCTGTGCTGTATGTATGCGTTTGTAGTATTTATTTGTGTAGTATATACGTCACACTGGGGAACAGTCTTATACTGGCCAATCATTGGGGAAAAGTGCCTGAAAGAGACTTTACTAACACAGCAGCAGGGTTTTTTTTTTTTACGATATCACAAGATCATGTGAAAATCCAAATCCAATTTTAGTCATGCGTTTGTTGGTTCATCTAATCACCTGCCAAGTATTTCTTTTGAAAGTGCCTGCCCTTTTCCAAACAGTTTCCATGGACGGGTTTCTCAGATGGTTCTATGTAATAAGCCATCTGGCGCGTCAGGTTAGAAAGAGATAGGGAAGGGGAAAGAAACAGTTTGAGGAAAATGTGGGATAAAAAGAGGGAAGAGATTATAACAGATGTGGATTTAGTCTAAATGGAAATTAAGTTTTCCTGAAAATAAGGAGAAATGTCGCTCTCGTCCACTAACATTGCTATTCTTACATAACCCCAAGTTTTCTCTTTTGTAAAAAACTCACTGTCTTTATATTATGGAGAGAAAATCCTACAGTATGGAAACACATTTAATGATGTCGTACCATGACGACCAGTATGAGCTGTATAAAGGATATTATGATTTGCCGTGCGACCAGGGTCAAGCCTTCATTTTCTCCTCTAACCCATATGTCACCGTACAGCTTGACACGATGTAATTTCCTGCACAGGGAGCCATCCTATCCCATGCGTGTGTCATTGACTGTTACAATCAAGGTCAATGTCAGCGCCCCCGCTGGTGCTCAACACACGTGTGTCTCCTTATAAAGTGTGATTGTCTGGTTAACACTCACAGACAGCATCATAGCAGCACTCTAGATGATTAAAGAAGTGGATCTAGTATATAGACACAGAGACGGCTTAAGATCCCTACTAGGCTGTTTACGCACCTCAGCTAATACTTAGGTCTTTTTGGAGGTTTATTTTGGCCAACCAGTGACTCACTGAGATACAGATGAGTGACAAATTAAAAGGAAAAGTGTCTTTGTACAGTGTTGAGCCAACACAAGCCTCCAGTGATTGTTGACACTCTTAGAAATAAAGGTGCCAACTAGAACCATATAGGGTTCTTCAGCTTGTCCCAGTAGGAGAACCATTTTTGGTTCCAGGTAGAACCTTTAATAAACTTGGAACCCTTTCAGAGGGTTCTACCTAGAACTCAACATGAAGGTTTATACCTAGACCCATCTGAGAAAGGTTCTACCCAGAGCACTCTATGAGAGGTTCTACCCAGAACACTCTATGAGAGGTTCTACAGAGAGCCCTTTTATGGTGTACGGGTTCCTTCGATAACCCTTCTAAAGCTGCTAACAAGAACCCACCCAGGGGTTTCTACTGAGAACCCTTTTTATATTCCAATGGTTTCATCTAGAACCCACCCTGTGTTCCTCATGATGTGGTGCGGTGCAACCCACAACAATCATGGTTCACAATCACAGTTGTTGGGTGTTTGGGCTGGGAGGATCTTGTAACACTCATGCTGTTAACTATCCTTGAATAACTTCCAAAAAGTGTTCTTTGGATGGAAAGGATTCTTAATTGATCACTTGGTCTTACAAAGAACCCCTGAAAAACCCTTTCTTCAAAAGAGGGTTCTTCAGAAGCAAGTGGTTCTGGGTAGGACCTCAGCCCTTCAGGAAGAACCCTTTTGGAACCCTCATTTCTCAGGGTGTCTCCAAGTCTTTGTAAAATGGGATGTAAACACTTCCTTTTTTCCATATTGCCCACTAAATCATTACTCATCAAATTGTGCCCCCTGTGGAGGCATCTGTTTGTTCTTCCACTGATTCATTCTTTTCATTTCTCACCCATGTAAAATGTCAATTGAGCGTGTTTTTGAAAATCTCCATATTTTCAGCGGCCTTTTTAGCTCTTTGACAATTGTTTAGTTTATCCAACTCATAATTGAAAGCAAAGTTTTGTTTTGTCATATGCATTTATTTTTCTTTCTGTCCTGTTATTTTTCAGTTGAGGTTAAAACAATGACAATTGACAGCCACGACAACAATAACTTCAAAGGTGGAAGAAAAACAAATTATAACTGCTGATTAATGTAGACGTCGCAAATCCACAGGTGAGCTGTAAACAAAGACGGCTTTGCTTGACAGGGTGCAATCAATTTCTTTTTGACTGGCAGTAAGTGTTACTGAGCAAAACTTATCTAACCATCATATTTGAGCTGTAATGAAGATTTGAGCTGCGTCGTGTTGTATCTTCTGGTGTTGAGGCTCTTCCTTGACCCTCTGCTTGAAACCTAGTATTCATCCAATTGACAGTTTATCCCTCAGAGGGATGACTCACACTACTTAACACAAAGAGAGAAAGAGAGAGAGAGAGATACCTTATATAACATTTTAACTCCAACAATACAGTATTGATCACCGTTTTAAAACATATTTGAACAGCTCATTTATTCACAATTCTCCTGCTTGTATGTTTTCTTTTGTCATCCAGTGAATGTTGGCTCTTTTATGGCTCCACTCCGTCGCCAGCCGTGGCCGGAGGCATCATGTTTTTGACTACATTCCATTGGTCCAAAGTCAAAAGTCACCGTGACCTAATGTCCGCCCCATTTTGTGAATGCAATATCTCAGTCTTTCGAGAATTTCTTCAAATTTTGCTTAAACGTCCACTTAACGTTCACTAAAAGAGAAACTGATTAGATTTTGGTAATCAGTGGTCAAAGGTCAAGATCACTGTGACTTTATGTCCGTCCCATTCGCAAACGCGATATCTCAGGAACGTCGTGAGGGAATTCATAAGCTAATTATGACAATTTCACACAAATGTCCAATCGGATAAAATTATGAAGCGATGACATTTTGGACAGACATGGATATAAGGGTTAGGGTTAACCTGGGTTGCGGAAGGCATACAACCTTGAGGCCGTAATTATATATTTTTCGTGTTCCAGTTGTTGCATCTTTCTGGGGAGTTTGCACATTTGCTGTTGGAAGTATAACAGGAACAGGAAGTAAACCACTCTGTGCTAGTTTCAGGCGTCATCTTGTGGCCTGTTGTTCTACAACACAAGTCTTGTGGCCATTTTCACCCTCGGGATGCTTTCGTTGTGTGTGTAGCTTCAGGGTGTATTCTGTGTTTACAGGAAGGTGGTGATGTGTGAAACCAACATACAATGTGCCATCTCCCTGGTATGAATAAAACAAACCCGAAAGCCATTCCATTTGTGTACAGTGAATGGGGAATAAAAGCAAAGGATTCATTTCTCAATTGACACAAGGCCATCATGCACTTCCACCTCCCGGCAGAAGCTATACAGCAGATCCAGTGGCGGCTACTTTCAAAGGCAATCCAGGCATGAAATATACGTTATGGAGCGTCATAAAGGGTCGAGAGAAGTGAACATTCGGTCTGCATTTGATGCAGATAAACATAACGGTGGCAAATATGTGATGGTGTGAATCACTTGGGTGAGCAAACACAATCTGCTGCAGCCCTCCGCCGTTTCCTTTTTTTTTTTTTCTCACCACATAGTTACATATTTATCAATTCTAACATAAACAACAAACATCTTCCTTTCTCAGAATAGTAACCCTAGTACACAAATGCCCCACTCGTTCCATTTAATTATTTACCCGACGTATATTATCTTCTTCTTAACTTCACAGGTCATGGAAGAGTTGTTTCATATATTTTACTTCTGACAACACAGTACAATAATACATATATTTCACTTTTGGAAAGCTTGATTATATTTTCTGTACAGCTGTCCCTTTAAAATAAAGCAGTTAGTACCAAAGTACAGCGAGAAAGAGACTCGCTGTGGTTAAGATGTACAGTAGCAGCGTCTTTCTTCTCTAAACACAGTAGAGCGTGATGAATCCTCAAGGGCTTAACAAAGCTGTCATGTTTCTTTAACAGCTTCATCACTGTCTTCCTCCCATAGCTATGAGGTATAAATGGGTCACAGGATCTTCATGTTTGCAGAGCTGTACATCTCAATAACTGGACACATGAACGCTACAACTGAGAGGAAAGTATTTTGTAATATAAAAGAGAAAAGAATGGTTTCCCCCCCAGCTGCTGGTCAGATAAACGTCTCAAACCTCTTCTCGTCACAATTAACTGAAGAGTTGCTGAATTCTGATTTTAATCTATTCATGCTTCTTGTGTCTCCTCATCTCTGTCTCTGCCGCTTCTCTCCTTCCTCCAGTACAAACAAGTGGAGCAGTACATGTCGTTCCACAAACTACCGGCAGAATTCCGGCAGAAAATCCATGACTACTACGAGCACAGATACCAGGGCAAGATGTTTGATGAAGAGAGCATCCTGGAGGAGCTTAATGAGCCTCTGCGCGAGGTATGAAAACACCCAAGCATCCACTATAATGTGCTCACACACACACACACACACACGCACATGCACACGCACACGCACACGAACACACACACACTTCTCAACTCTCCACCGAGCAAGTGGACTGGAATAAATTCATTGTTATGCTCAGCTACGGTGCCCTTGTCTGAACAATTTCCGGCCTTGTCTGTATTGACTTACTTATCAACTGTTCTTAAAGAGTAACTGCACACTTAAACATGTTTTTTAAGCTAGAAATTAAATGATGTAACTGTCCTGAAACTTATCAGTGCTGGTGTTTATATTGACCTTTTCTAACCACATTCATAAAACCAAATGTTACAAGGCCAATTCTGAGATAGTCGACAGTCTTATCTATGTCATAAAATAAAATAAAGTCGCCCTCTAATCCTTCCCCCTCCCCTCCCCCCACCTTCGCGCCTCTCCACACAGCGCCTATCGTTTCTACTTCCATTTCCACTGTGTATTAGAATCACAGCACAGCTCAAGCCTCTCCTTTCTGAGAACTGGAAATGAAGCACAACTTCACAATACAAAATCTGGTGAATCAGTGTTAAGGACTGATTATTTGGTGATAGTAATGTGCTTTCCTAAAGACTGTGTAGATGAAGCCTTTAGTTGTTTAGTGTTTTTCTCATGCAGCGGCTTGCTGGTTAGCTAGCTTACGTTATGTTACCCGAAGTGCAGTTTTTATTGAAAAATAACTAAATTTTTAAAGAGAGGAATAAATGGGTTTAAAGTATTTTTCACATGGACTTGATGTTCCCACGCACCTGAGGGTTGTTTTCCCTGGAACACTGTTTACTGCAGTCAGTAAGCAAGGTCCTCTTGCTTCAAGGACAGCTCAAAGTACGATTCAGGTAACAGATCATGAAGAGAAAAATAGGGAGAATACTCAAATGAGCAGTGCCAGGGTCCCTCAAGATAATAAAAAAAGTTTGCATCATCTGATTATCTAACCCTTTTATGATATCAAACATTGAAGTTTTTCACTGAATATTACCTACAATGGCCATGATATATCAATTCCTTTTTCCAAATATAAAAAATGACACATTTTCTAACCCTTGTGTGTTAACTCTAAATCTTAATCTCTAAACATTTCTAGTTTTTCAAGTTGCTCTTCGTGAAATGTCAATGAAGAACAAAACTAACGCTGAATCTCGTCACCTATTTTACACAACTGATAGTTCCTTCTGATGCTGTAATTGATGAAGTGTAACTTCTTTAACAATGCTGCACTACTGCGTGGAATACAAATCGAGACTTTCATAGTGACACGTGATCCACCTGCTGTTTCCTGTTCAAATCTAGGAAATCGTCAACTTCAACTGCCGTAAGCTGGTGGCCACCATGCCGCTGTTCGCCAACGCTGATCCCAACTTTGTGACAGCGATGCTGACCAAACTGAGATTTGAAGTCTTCCAGCCTGCAGACTACATCATCAGAGAGGGCACCATCGGCAAGAAGATGTACTTCATCCAGCACGGGGTGGTCAGCGTCCTGACCAAAGGAAGTATCGGCATGAAGCTGATGGACGGCTCCTACTTTGGAGGTATGTCACTGTCTTTGTCATCTCGGAATGTCAGTTACTATTCTGTTCTATTCTATTCTGTTCTATTCTGTTCTATTCCATTCTGTTCTATTCTATTCTATTCTATTCTATTTTATTCTGTTCTGTTCTATTCTATTCTGTTCTATTCTGTTCTATTCTATTCTATTCTGTTCTATTCTATTCTATTCTGTTCTATTCTATTCTGTTCTATTCTATTCTATTCTGTTTTTAAATTCTACAGTTCTCTTTTTTTCCATTCTGTTCTATTCCATTCTTCTCTGTTCTATTCTATTCTTTTGTTCTTTTCTACTCTATTATGCTCTGTTCTGTTCTGTCCAATTCAATGTAACCTTATTGGCAAGAAAGTAAAAAAAAAAACAATGCTGCCAAATCATAATTATTTTTATTGTGTACTTAAAATAGTACACAATAATATTAATATGCATATTCTCAACCTTATCATATGTTTCTGCTCTGTTCTATTCCATCCAACAGAGTAAAATATAATATAACTGAATAGAATAGGATAGGATAAAACTGAACATATTAAATACACAATATAATATACAAATATAATAGAAGAATCAAATAAAACATTTGTGTTACTTTACACATTCTATTCTTTCCTATTCTGTTCCTAACATAATATAATAGGTCAGAACTGAATAAAATAGAACAAGAGGATAGAACAGAATTCTATTCTATGCTTCCAGTTATTAGTTATTCACTCGTTGAGGCCCAATAGAATCCAGTAATATCACAGATGTGTGTTTACTATTTAAATAATAATTGTAGCTACAAGCAGTTGAAGAAAGAAACAAAGACCATGACATTTTACCTGGACTTTTTGTTCAGTCTTTTCCTTGCAGCCACTTCTGTCCCACTTTCCCAGCCTGTTCCTCTGTGGCTGTTCAGAAACATGTGGTGCCACACGGGCGTGCACAAAAACACACCCACACACTTTGAAAGTCTCGTGGGTTGATGGTTTTGACTACATTTCTGAACACCTGGTGTCCTCTGCAGCGGGCCAGAGTTCACTGGCAGCAATGTTGATGTGCAGGCTACCCACATGGCACATGGACATACACGCATCACACATCCAATTAGTAACAGCTAATTAGCACAGCACAGCACAGATGACGGGGGGGGGGGGGCATTTGTAATGTCACGCGTAGAATTTTCAGAGCCGTCGCTGCCACCAGGGAGGAAATAGCAGTGGGCTTGGATTGGAGGGACAGTACGGTTTAACCACGCAGTGTGTGTTTGTGGTAAAAATCCCTCAATTAGTAAGTAGACGGAGATGTCAGGCCAAACATGTGACTTTGCTCCAACTTGGCTGTGTTCAGTAATTAGAAACATCGGGTCCCAGATTTGATACACGTTATATTATTGCCATTCTGTAACGTCTGTATGTGTGTATGTTAACTTTTCTTGGCTTGCACACATTTCTCATTGGCGAACCCCATTATGGTATTGTTACTTTTACAAAGAGACGGAGCTTTGTAGACTGGTTTCTATGGCTGTAAATGCAGCTGAGTCTGCAGCTTAGCCTTTGGCTCTTTTCTCTTTCAAAATTGCTATCTGGATGAACAATGCACACAAGACTTGTCCAGCCACAGCCATCCCACGCCTTATCATTTATTCAGTAAATAACTGCTTGAAGCTAGATTGGATTTGTTGAAAATATTTTGAAAATTAGTTTTTTAACAGTTGCTCACTCACTGCCGTGATTATTAGTCTGCACATGTTTGTGTGGCTGCTATTGTGACTGGTGAACTGCCAGAGCTTTTATTAGTTTCATTAGATTTTATTAGTTATGTAGTTAACTGATTATATGAACTGGCATACATATTCAGAATCTAGATGATTTGAATAAGGGAAATACTATGTTTATATGGGTCCCAGAAACAGGAGGAGTTTCCCTGTGAACATAATAGGGAACAAAACGGAAAGAGAGAATTGTGGATATTATACTTTATATACGAATAGGAACAGGAAACGGCGCATCCCAGGCTAAAGGAAAAAGTTAAGGCAGTCATGATCCCAAATAGTGCATGGAATACTGCTAATATTCTGTATTTTTCATCAAATTTGAGGATGACAGTTGCCCTATCTACAGGCTACAAATGGTTAACCAGTGGTTTGAACAGCTTTTTAATGCAGCCCCAGAGGTTTCATTTGAATATTATTCTCTCCCGGCACATCCCACTAATGATGCTAGCAATATGTAAATGCTTGTGTTATGTACTGTATAAGCAAAAAGATCCCAAGTGACCATTTATAAAAGGATGTCTGGGGCTTCCTGTGGATTCTGCGGCGAGGTTTTCCCACAACTCTAAACTGGAGTATCTATAATGCTTAAAACGTCACTTCTCAAACATGACTGGACGACAATAATGCTATTACTACATACCATTGTTCTGTCTAAAGGAGTTCACACAGTACATCACCCCACAGCTTTACCCCCATTGCAGCAGCTGACCACGAGGATCATGCAGTATATCCATCTATAAGCGGAGGCTATTAATCATTCATCTACAGAGGAACTATAAATCCTTAATCAGATGGGCAGAAAACATGGTCACACTCAAGGTGACACTTAAATAATCTGAATAAAAAGCAGCTGTATCCTGACTCATGGCCAGAGGATGAATGTACGGTATGTACAGTATCTGTTTTAAAGAGACAGCGTAGTGTTTACATGCAAAGGAGGACGCACTAATAATATCTGGTAGTTGTGGCCTGGATCCTTTCATTATGGCTATTATTATTATACAATATTTTTTGCCCTTAAGCTACATTTTGTAACTATAATAAAAATAACTGTTTGCCATATTTGCTCACTGTTACTATATCCTGACAGAAGTGCATGAGACAAATAATCTGTGAACAACTCAGATTCCTCTGCCTCCTTTAAGTGCGCCACATGGCGTTTGCAAGATTCTACCGCGCCCAAAGGAAAACAACCAATCGGAGCCAAGGAGTCTCCATCGCAGCTGTCAATCACTCCCCGCGGAGCTTGTGAAGTTTGAGACGCCTCAGGGCTGATTGGTTGTTTTCCTTCGGGTGAGGTAGAATCTTGCAAATGCCATTAGGAGCTCCAAAAGGAGGCAGAGAAACCTGTTTTTTTCTCCGCTGATTATCTGTCTCCTCTACTGCTGTCAGGATATAATGACAGTTTGAGCAAATATGACAATTTTTCTTTTTTTATAAAAGTTACCAACTGTAGCTTTAAAAGGCGAGACATATTGGAAGATGCACTTATCTGCTCTGTTATCAGGATATAAATGAGAAGATTAATACAGCTCTCGTGTCTATAATGTAAATATAAATCTAAAGCCAGCAAATGGTTAGCTTAGCATAAAGAGTGGCAAATTTGCTTATTTTCCTCAGTGAAACTAGTCCACTAATGAACACTTACAGAAACTTATGCTTATTATAATTGTATTACTTTTTAAAGGCATGCATAGGTTTGTGTGTCAATGTCTGCAATTCCCCTACAATTCCTGGTTTGTTTGCTATGTGCAGCGCCCCGTTGGTAGCTGGAGATGATTAGGCCACAGTATAGTGCCTCTATGCACTATGTCCTTAATGGAGTCTCCTCGCGTTTCGGTATTTTTCTCCCTTTTCCCACAGAGAGTCAGAGGAGGTCGACCTTTCAGGCAGGAGAAAAAAAGGAGGGCATACGGTTGTCAAGACAACAGTCAGCCCCAGCCCGTAGAAGAAGAGGAAAGCTAGAGCGATAAAGATACTAGGGGAAGGGGGAACTACTGAATGTAATGAAGCTTAGCTGCACATCTCCAAATATAGAGTGCGCTTCCTTCACACAGCCGTCTGTGCTTTGCCAGGGCTGGAGGAAAAACTCCCGTCAGTGGGTCATAGTGCACACAACCTCTGCGCTTATAAACCACAGTCATTCTGATAACACGTTTGATTAAAAGCCTATACTTCAGAGTGCTCAGCAAATCTCTCCTTAAATATGGTACCTCTGTTCTTTTCTCTGTCTGACACCCAGGAATCGGTCTGTGTCTGTGATCTGACCGTCTCTCGTCTGCTGTCTCTTTCCCCTCACCAGAGATCTGTCTGCTGACCCGTGGCAGACGGACGGCCAGTGTGCGAGCGGACACGTACTGCCGCCTGTACTCTCTCTCTGTGGACAATTTCAACGAGGTGCTGGAGGAGTATCCCATGATGAGGAGGGCCTTTGAGACGGTTGCCATTGACAGATTGGACAGGATAGGTAAGACTGCCATCTGGTCCGTTAAACTGCACCAGGAGAGTCAACTTTATGTGATATTGTTTGACAGTTAATTACCATAAAGCATGACAGTGTTGTTTGGTGTGTGTAAAGGTGTTCAAATCTTTTCACAACTGCTGCTCTCCCGAAGATTTAATTTTGGTTTTGTTTTGATCTTCTTTCGTTTGGTTCATTTGGGCAGAAGTGAACGGCGCCTTTCATACTCAGATGCACACTAATATCCTTTTTCCAACAGAATTAGAGCATATATGCAGTTTTTTTTTAACATGGGAAAAACAGTCAAAAAAAAGGCAATAGACTCATTTCCCGTTGCTAGTAGACGAGTTTCTTTTCCTGGTGTGTCACGTTCGACGTTACAAACATGCTTGAAAACAGGTTCAGTAAACAGTGAAACTGTTACGGTGGTTACTTTTATTTAGTCATGTTTGATCAGCGAGGTAAAATGACTGATGTCTGACTGGAGTCTGGTGGCTTTGAGGAGAGCATATTAATTGTATGTTTTTTTTTTTTTACGTTGATAAATCATAATAATTGTCCAAATCATCTTTACATCCAGACCTAATTTATGGGTGATTTAGTCACGGATAATTGGCATTACGACTCTGTGATAAAAGCCACGGGTATGGTGTCTTGTCTTCATAAGCAAATGAGTCATTCATAAGATGAATTGAAGCATAAGTAAAACGTATTCATTCATTCAACTTGATGTCTCTGTCAAAACTCTGTGCTATCTGACAGCTGTGACTGAATGAATGATCCTAAGGAGGACGATGTGTGCTGTGGAGGAAAGGAGTCGGTGGGGAAAATTATTCATGGCTGTGAATCATTTTATTATCTAGTTTCTGGAGTGTAAATCTGTCGCTTCCAGTGGATATTTGCCATTTTGAAAACAGTTATTAAACATGTGTGACACTTATTAATATCATGGCAGAAACCACTGAGCTGTATGAGTTGTTTAGTACCTCTGTACTCTCCCTAGATTAATTTACTGATTAGTTTTAATTTGCATACAAACATGCACAGTGACTGTTTGGTCTTAGCCAGGCCTCGGGATCCGCTTGTTAACGAGTAAACACAAGCATGATGTTTATCTTCACCATGCAAACAACTTTCCCCTCCCATCATGCCCCCCTAGGTCAGCAGTGCTGCCGATGTCACAGCCCCCTGTCACATGAACACACTTCACATGTTTACAAAAGCCCTGCATCTGCCACCTGCCAGCTGTTGCCATAGCAGCCAGATTCCACACATGAGCAGCATTCAGTCAGCAGGCTCCACATATTTGGGGCGGGGGGGGGGGTTGAGGGGGGCTGGGCTAACATGTCTGCTTCAGGACCAAACCACCGACCAAATATTCCCACTGGGCTACATGTGCGCTTGATGAATATTATAATAATGTGTTCCTTTGGCAAAAAAAAGACACCTGTATCATTCACACTGAGGGCTCTCAGAATCCATGTTAAGAATATGAAATACATATGAAAAAATACAGGCTTGCAAATAATGACAAAAAGCTTTGTTCCTTTCAAGTGTAAAGAGAGCCTGTTGGATGCATCTCCATAAGGTCCTCATTTTAAAAGCGAGTACAGTCCAATGCTTCAAAAACATCAATCAAATATTTCAGTTCCATCACATTAAATATTTCTTTTGTTGAGCATCTGTGACCAGGAGTGCTTATTTAGGATCAGTTCAGCCTGATGGACCGTAATGACTTTTTTTAAAGCAGCCAGGTTTGCTCCAGCAGCCATTCATCTGTTTCTATATAAACAGTCTCTGACCTGTGAGCCATTCCTTCATGCAGACTGCTTATCCCTTGTCCATTGTGTTCATATCCTTAATGCATCACATAAACACTGCAGCTCCCCAAGAGCCAAGTTAAGTTCCCGTGTCTTGCTTCAAAACATGACGGCGGTCATTACTTTGTTGTCCCAGGCTAAATATTTTCTGTATGAATAGAAATAAATTGATAGTATGTTTTTGCACTCAAGTGGGCACATTCATGTATGCCCGTGCTTGTGTACTGTACCCTTCCACCGCCCCCACCCCCCAAAAAAATAGAGCTCCCCCAAAAGCCACGGTGTAATTTGAACACTGGATTTTATCATGAATGTTTTTTGAGTAAATATATTGAACATTGAGATGTCTGGATGAACCAAAATGTTATTCCTTAATTTAGCGCATAGATTTCAAAAGTGGCAATAAGAAAAACTTGAAAAAAGTTAATTTCAGACATGTAGTGTTAGAGCGCTTTGACTGGTCGGAAAACTAGAAAGGCCTCGAAACCCCGAAGCTCAGACCACCTGTGTGCGCCTACCTCCCCATCAGGTGGTTGCTTGCCCTGTTCCCTTGTCAGCTTATCAAGTGCCATCGGAGAGTTATCCCCCCCCCTCACCCCCCCAAGATGGACCCAAGACTGGGTTGGTGCCACCCCTGTACCTGTTTCTCGCTTGCTCAGGAGGAAGTGTACCAAAACCCCCGCCGTATCTACGAAGAAGACCTAAAGGTGCTCCTTGAAGAAGAACTCTCTCAACCTTATACCCGGACTGTTCCAGGCTGTAGCACAGCGAATGGGTATTCTTCTGCCTCCTCGCTCTAAACCCTGAGTGGAGAAGTCACATCGTCACCAAGCCTCAACTGCCTGTGTTCGGTCCACAGATGGAGCCCACGCAGCATGTCAGGAGGGCGCTGGACTCGCCACAGTCTGGATCTGCCTCCTCCCGTCCTTCTCCTTCTGGCCAGGCTTCTGACTGAGTGCCAGAGGGACGAGTTGATCGCCCTCCTTTGTGACCTCTTGGCTACGTGGGTATCACTCAGGCTGTTGTGCTGACTAACGACCTAGCTTTCTCGCCAGCTCTCTTGACCGCCTGCTGCATCTGAGAACCACGCAGTGACAGTCGTGCTGAAGAGCTATTTGCGCTTCTCAAGTTGCCCACAAGCACACGCACACTTCTCGACATGTCCATCTCCTGTGAGTTCTTCTTTGTCCTCGAGGTACAGCAGACGGTGGATCATCTGGGTGCAGCCACGATGGCCAGCAAGCGGCTGAAGTCTCGTCGTCTTCGATCTCGACCTTCTTCCCCAGCAGCGTTTGTTGAGACTGGCTAAAGATATTCCTACATTTCAGCCCTCCCACGCGCTCGGTGCAAGCTCGGGTACAGTCGGAGTACCAACCCAATCCGTCCTAAAAATAAAATTGACGAAAGTGGTTGTTGCCAAACAAATTACATTATCTTTTCTTCTTCTCCTACTTCATCATCTGAACCTCAGTTTGGGTTTAGTTGTGGAGAGATTGATATGCATTGAACACTGAGGGCCAAACCATCTGATTCATCTTCTTTTCTTTTTCTTTTTAACTGATTTTAAGGACACGGCTGACACATTGAGGGTGTGTTTGCCTTAACTTGCCGTTAGTTAACTCCTCATCGCATGCCAAAGACATTGATTCACTGGTGAGACAATCATTTCCCAAATAGGCCCCTTCTCTCTTTTAATCAAGAGGAGAGATGTCTCTGTTTACTTCCCCCATCAACCTTCCTGGTCATTACATCAGAGAGGGAGAACTTGTAAATTTAACTCTCAGCAGGTTTCAGACGCAGCAGTCTCTAACACACTCATCTTACTTACCTGACAGCGTTGAGAACCCAGGGCGTTTGAACCTCACCACTTTGTGACGCACACTCTATTTTCTTTCTGCGCCACAGCCTGTGATGAACCACGTGAGAGTAGATGAGATGTTTCTCTCACACACTTCCCTGCTGTGATGTCTCTATCTGCCATTACTCCGCCTGGCTATAGACGTGCAATATGCTTTTTCCAGTACTAAGTGGGATTCTACAATTCACTCACCAGTCGATATTTAGCGGCATAGAGGCAAATTTTCCATTCCATTTTAATAGCCAATATCACAAATCATAAATTTGCCGCATAGGGCTTCACAGTCTGTACAACTAACATTATCCTCTGTCCTTGGACCCTCGCATCGGAAAGGAAAAACTCACCAGAAAAGGACCCTTTAATGGGGAAAAAATTGAAGACACCTCTGGGTGAGCAACTGAGGAAGGATCCCTCTTCCAGGATGGGCAGAAGTGGGATAAAACTTCCTCCTATAGACTATCAGAGAGTATATCATCTAATCACAGAGGTAGTACATCCATAGACAGAGGCATAAATGAACAAATGCTTTGGCAACAGACATACTCCCTCTCGCATTGTCATTACTGTGGAAACTCTGGCTGGCAAAAAAAACGTTCCCCATATCCTCATATCAGGGAATCTGTGCAAAATATAAGGCTCTGTATTTCTCTCTGTATATATATATGTGTGTGTGTATGTGTGTTTGTCAGTGACGGATTTCGTGTCTGGAGAAAATGTCAGATAGTTCCATATATAGGCTACACTATCCACCGTAGCCAGGAATAGAATAAAGGATGACGGTAAACAGTGAGACTGTTATTTCTGTATCTCGTAAAAATTGAGTGAGACTAAAAGAAGGCAGGATAATACTAGGGGACCAAACTTTGCTTGTAAAACTTTGGCTGTTTTTCTGTCTCCTTGTCATTGCAGGCAAGAAGAACTCAATCCTGATGCACAAAGTTCAGCATGATCTGAACTCGGGTGTTTTCAACAACCGCGAGAACGAGATGATCCAGGAGATAGTCAAATATGATCGGGAGATGGTTCAGCAAGTTGATGTGCCACGACCGCGGGCCATGTCCATGACACCTCCTCTCCACGGTGGGATCTTTAATTCTCCAGGTTCCTCCAACCATCCCCAGAATTCGGCAATCGGCACTCTGCAGCAGGCCGTAGCCATGAACTTTTGTGCCCCCTTGCAAGGGAACTCGATGGTAGCGGGGAACCTGCAGTCCCCCAGGATGGTGAGGAGATTCCAGGTGATGGAGAGTGTGTCCAGCCCGGTTTCAGCCTCTCCACTGCAGTCTCAGTTCCTTGCTTCTGGTGCCTTTGCTCCCGTCCTGTCCAGCCCTCCTGTCCAGAGTCCGCTGGCACTTGGAGGACGATCGTTCCAGTATGGATCCGGTGCCCTGGCTGGTCCCACCTCAGGCTCCCAGCTTTCTCTAGCCCAGCAGCACATGGCCAGCCCCGCACACCGGTCCAGCACACATAAGAGTACTCACTCCTTGCAAATGGGCAGTTTAAACCAAGACGCCAGGGCACTGTCAGCCTCTCAGCCCTCACTGCCTCACGAAGGGGCGCAACCAGGTGCCCCTAGTCCCCCCCAGTCTACACGAGTCTCCTCCACTTCCATTGGACCCCCTCAGACCCCATCAGGTCACACAGGCTCCCGGAGCGCTCTACCACATAGGGTGGTCCTGCCCCATCAGATGTCTGTGGGGGCCTTCCCCGTTGCATCCCTGCCTGGTTTTGGGGCTGGTGCAGGGCTGGCAGTAGGGGGCGCAGGAACAGGTCTGGGGGACTCGGGACTACCCAAGAAAGACTCTATAGTAAGCCTTCCTGAGACAGACCACATCAAAATCAGATCCAGGCTATCCTCAAACTTGTGATCATGATTAAACTCTTGTGGGGGAGTGACTCAACGAGGGACTCGACTGCAGGAACACGGGCGGGATTACAGCTCTTTCTCCTCCAGCTCCTCTTCTCTGGCCTCTCCAGTTTGACTATCCGAATGTATGAACGTTGAGTGAGTGACAGCAGGGAGAAACTCTTCTAACATAACGTCTGTATGGTGACTTTTGAAACTGCAGCATTGAGATGTTTCTAATCACATAAATAGTAGTTGCACAGTAGTGGTAAAGTAGCATCTTCCCATCTCCAACTCCTTTATTTACTGTATTTTAGTCAACAACATATGGGCATATCTGCTTCACCATCCTCTCATTCACCACAGTTAATGCAAACTTGGGGTCGGACGGGACTGAAAGAAAATCAGGGATATCTGAGGCTGGCACTTTAATTGGGTTTAACTACTGTATCTACCACCTTTTGACAGTAGGCTGGTTGCTAAAGACGATCTTCTCACAAAAGCATCATAATTGTAGTTTTTGGAAAAAGTCATAAAAAGTTTGATAAAGATGAAGTTCTTCTCGTGTTTCTTGAGAATCCCTAAAGACCAAATTTTTAAGCACAAAATGTAATACTTTTTTATTATCTTAATATTTTAAGCCATATTTTGCCCCCAACTATTGATATATGGATAACTGAGTATATTTATAAATCAAACTGGCATTTTTTGAAAATCTTGTTGGCCTAGTCTTCCCTTCCTCTGATAGTCCCCACAGATAAATATGTGAACAGCTAGATGTTTATATCACTGACAATGAACATCCTTCATACTGAAATTACAGCTGTGGGACAAATTGCCTGGTTCCGGCCAAGCCAACGATTTCCACAGGAAATATCTGTATGTTTGTTTAATTTAAAGCTGCATCAATCAATATTTTTATACTAACAGGGAATCAAATGACAAAGGTTAATGTGAAGGGAGTCGCTTGCCGTGATGAACCCGCTGAGAATGATCCCTCAGTGCTTATGGAGCTTTTAAGCTTCTTTTTTGGTTTTAGCTCAATGTTTCGGCATTAAAGCCCACAGATTCTCTGTACAGTTCGGACTTATAACTCATCAACCCTGTTTCCAGTAGCTAAAGGCAGCAGTTTTCAGAAAGAAAAGCCCCCTTAAGCCCCATGATGTGTGACCTGTACATTTAGCGATCTAAACCAGATCTAAATGACGAGTAAATATCTAGAAATAAGTGGCCAGAGAGACGACTCCAGTTGGATTGTAGAGCTGCTTGTGTTTTTATGGTAACATGTCTGCCATAACAATTTGATAAAGTAATTCTATTTCAGGCCTGTCAGCTTGTGTTTTGTTTATGTTCCCCCAAGTGGCCAAGAACTGATTAATGCAGCTTCAAGATTCACGAGTTAACAAGATCCAATAAAAGTATACGTGACTAAAAGACACTTCTCCATAACAGCAGATTTGGTATCTGAATTAAGGGGTTTATGGGCTGTAGTCATGCGAGTAGTAGCATCCCACACTTTGTGAAAAGTATTCTGTTATATCTTAGAAATTATAATTCACTGCCAGGTAATTACAAAGAATTTTGTATGACTAAAAATGTAAATGCATTCAAACTCACATAATCAAATCACTTATAAATGCATTCTTTTCTGACCTTGACTCTCACATTTCTTGCAGTAGCAGTCTGGGCAATGTGTCACTATGCCAAAGTCATGCAGATAATGAAACTCAACCTTTACTGTAAACGCTACAGCTTTGATCAACAGCCAAGGACGGTGCAGAGACTCTGCAGGATGTATATTGCTGTGTGCCTCTGTCATTAATGCCTCAATAAGCGTTCATCGGACACCGCTGATTTGTGTCCAAAAGCGTTATGAAAAAGGGAACCTTTTCTCCTGGACATGTCATTCTATTCACCTCATCTCATTAATGCGTGAACCATTACTGGGTAATGAGAGTGGGAATTGGAATCCCTCGGGTCTGTTTGGGACTATTAATATTCTCCTTCGATTGGATTTCATTATTCATTGCCAGTGATGAGTTCCTCCTCTATGATCGTTTTGCATTTTGATTTTGTTTTACTTCCAGTTCCTGCGTTGTTATCCACCTTGAGAGTTCTGGATGGGACAAAGTTGAAGGTTTGCAAGTATTTTTATACAGTGTTTTGGAGGTCTGTTGTGTTTTTGTTTCATGCCCAAATTATGCCCCGTGGAACCTATTTGGATGCTCGGAAATAATTAATATAGAAGCTTGTCATGAGAATAGTGTTTTACTGAACTTCACGTTGCGTCATGGAGCTACAGTCTTAGGAGAGGAAATAAGTTTATAGACATTTTTTACTTCATTAGAAGGTCCCACAATAGAGGAAGAAAGGATGAAATGCGGCAGTAGCTAAACCTAAATCACAAGCAGATATTAATAACTGAAGTGCAATGATCCTTAACAACCACACAATTTCAATGAAAGCTGAAGAATGAACGGAGTGAAACCAAAGTTACATATTTTTTTGTGTGCAAGTGTTTCAAAATGTTAAGATATGAATGACTTGTCACAGACCGATTCATCTTCACTCACTCAACGTACCAATCAGAGAAGAGTACACGAAACAGTCAGTCATTTCTGCGGCAATAGAAAAGAGTGACATGAAGTCCTGTTGTATCCTTTAGGTGTCAATGGAGATGCAATATTTCACCTTTGGATTCATTTTCTTTGTTAGTTTTAAGTCTGTTTTTGGAAGAACTTAAAACAGATATTGAATTTATATCTACGCTTTTTGCTGAGAATAACTTGATTGACATGGTTGTTATTTCTATGTGTAAACGTCATGTAAACCAGACTATTTATTTATTTAGCCTAGTTTACTGTAACTGTAGACATACTGAAAAAAGAAAAATGTTTGAAAATGGAATATCTTTTTAATCTTTGACAAAATGCATATTATCATCTGGTATGAACAGATATGACTTGAACATAATAATTAAAGCAGAACAAAAACAGTTTGCGTCACAAGAGATGTATTACTTCTTTTTCTACAGTCGCTCACAGTACCACCCACAGTTTGTATGATCCTGTGCCAGTTGCTGTGAGGTCTGCATGGTTTCTTCTACTGTGTATTATTTGTTTATTTATTAATCTAATCTTACACTCCAGTCCATTTGCAAGTCCTGGTGCGTTGACCAATGCTGCTTTCTGACTTCATCCCCTTTTATGCCATTACGGTACCTCTGACATCTAATTAGCATGTTGCCCAGAACTCTGTAAATGCACTTTTCTCTCTTTTTGCATCTTTACAAACATATTTATTGCGATGTAAATGTTACAAACGCGGCTGTTTAACAATTTTAGTCCACCTTCCAGGCTTTGGGAGGGATGGTGTCTGTACCACACGCACACACATGCAGCAGCAACAATATCCACTGTAGCATGTGTGTTTGCCAAGTTGTGAGTTTTGAAAATGCTTTTTTTCGTCAAAAAAAATCTTCTTTTTTTTTTTTCAAAGAGATCCTCATTTTTCCTGTTGTCAATACTACAGCTTCTCCAGAGTTAAAAACTATATTCCATTCTGACATGTCTTTGGGTTCATCAGTGACGGTAAAGCATGGAGATTCAGAGCATTTCGAAATGTTTACCTGTAAGGGCTGTTCCTTTGGATTGAGCAATGATGTGATTTTTGGTCTCTAACTTTGTCACACAAGTACATTCACGCTAGGTAGTTCAGAGGAATTCTCTCTTAATGACAAATAACACTGAAATATATGTAACAGATTTTTTTTATACTAGTTGTTTCTGTATTTAACAGGATACAATACAATATCTTTTAATATCAAACGGCAATCATTCCGAATTAGTTTATTTCCTTTACATCCCTGCTTTTTGTTGACTAAACTCTTTGTTCATCAGATCCCAGACCTGTAAGTGACGCTCAATAATACAGTGACCAAGTACAAAGCCAACACCAATTTCAAAACCAAATCATACCTCAGCAATTGCAGGCGTGATAATGTACACTGAGGTCTTTAACAGTAATCACAATTTCCCTTGAATTAAACAGGCAGACGCCGTGTGTGCAATCAGAGTCTAACAGTGCAGTACAAAGGTTTCTGTGTGAAGGATCAGATTTTATTTCACCGAGTCACTCGAACGTCGTCGCATCCCATTACATGGACTGTGCATACCTAGTGCCTAGCATATACTGTAGTCTCCAGATACATGTACAATATTCTTTGTCTGTGTGGCTGTAAAAAATAAAAAGCAAGCTCCTCACAATACAAACATCACTCACTTAAATTCAACTGCAATACACGTATTAGGAAAATTATTCCACTGCTTCATGTTTAAGTACATGTTCTTGAGTTAGCATATTGGAAAAGCACAAAGAGATCATGATAATTTTGCATATTCTTGGTAGAAGCGAAACCTCTTCATGCAATAAAGGCAAGTGATGGTGAATGTCTCTGCTTTCTGTTAGTCTTGAAATTATGTGTCAAAGTTACAATGGTCTCTGAATCTTTGTTATTGATTGTTTACATTTAATATCATCTGATTATCTGCCTGATTATTAATATAAGAAATACCCTTCAAACTCAGTAAAAGATTGCAATATTACTTGTGTGGTATAGTGGATTCATATGTTGAGTGTTTAAATGCTTTCATTATGAAATGTGACATTTCTCAAAGCCTTTGTATGGGTAGTTGTCAATATTTTAGAATGCAACTGGTTATCTCTTAATAAAAAATCCATTAAAAATGTCTTAATGTTATTGTATTGTATGGCATAAAAATGTCAAAAGAAACTCCATAATATAGTATGCCATATAATGTAATACAAACTGGATATCATAGGAAATGCATGGTGTAGTTTGTCTTAAAAAAGTCAGTATAGTATGCCATAAATACAGTCACAAAAAAGTTAGTGTAGTAAAACATAAAAGTCTGAAATAGTTATAGTATGCCTTGAAAAGTCATAGTATATTATGTCGAAGGTTTCTTTTTTTTTTGTCACAGTATAATATGCCATAAAAAGTCATTAAAAAAGGTCATAGTATAGTATGTCAGAAATGTCAAAACAAAAGTTTATTCATAATATAGCATGTCATAGTATGTCAAAAAAGGAAAGAAAGTCATAGTATGTCATAAAACTTTCTGAAAAAATTAGTAGTATATAATATGCCTTAAAAGGTCATGATATTGTATGTCAGAAGGATAGTATTCTATAGTATGTCTATAAAAAAGAAAATATAGCATAATAAATCATAGTATGCCATCAAATATCATAGTTTAATATGTCAAAATGTCAAGAAAAAGTAAAACTATAGTATGTGAAAAAAAATAATTCAAAAAAGCTCATTGTTTAATATGCCATAAAAGTCCTTAAAAAGTCATAGAATAGTATGTCATAGTGTAGTAAGTCATTAAAATGTCAAAAAAGTCATAATATAGCATGTCATAGTATAGTATGCGATATAAATAGTATAGTATGTCAAAATAAAAAAATGAAGAAAAAAAAAAAGTCATAGTAATGTATATCAGAAAAAGTATAGTATGCTATAAAAAAGTAATTAAAAAGTCATGGTATAGTATACCATAAAAAGTTGTAGTATTGTATGTCAGAAAAAGGTATAGTTTGTCATAAAAGGTCAGAAAGAAATCATAGTATTGCATGTCATAAAAGATCATAGTATTTCAAATAAGGAAAAAAAGGTCATCATATAGCAAGTCAGAAAAAATGTCAGAAAAAGTCATAGTATAGCATCTCAAAATTCAATAAAGTCATAGTATAAAAGATTCTGAAAAAGGTCATAATATAGTATGTCAGAATTATCAGATCGTATTGTATGCCAGAAAAAGTTATGGTAAAGTTTGTATAAAAAAGTTTTTAAAAAAAGGTTGCGGTATAGAATTCTATAAAACGTCATAGTATAGTATGGCATACGAAAGTCATTTAAAAAGTCATAGCATAATATGCCATGAAAAGTCATAGTAGATTTTGTAAAAAATATTTTAAAAAGTCATAGCATGTTCATGAGAAATGGCATAAGAATGACATTAAAAAGTCATAATGTAGTATGTATTAAAAGGTTTAGTATAGTAACATAGTATATGCTACTATACTATAAAGTATAGTATTCCCTAAAAAGTCAGTGTAGTACGTCAAAATAGTCAGAAAAAGTATAGCATGTTCATAAAAAAAGTTGTAATATAATAATAAAAAAAAGTCATTGTGCGTTTGCCATTAAAATGTGATAGCATGGTATGTCATATAAAGAATATTATGAAGTCGTAGTTTAGTATGCTATAAAATTGTGATAAAAAAGCTATATTATAGTCTGTGATTAAAGAATATCATAAAAGGTCACAGCATGTCATAAAAAAGTAATTGTATAGTACACCATAAACATGTTTATAAAAAGTAATAGTGTAGTATGTCCTAAAAAAATCCTAGTATAGTATCCCACAATTACTTTTTTAAATTTAAAAAGTCATAGTGTAGTCTGTCAGAAAAAACATTGTCACATAAAATGCATAAATGTAATGTTAAAAATAGGCTTATTCTATTATGTTATAAGTTGTAGAATAATATGCCATAACAATGTGCTAAAAAGGTCACATTTTTAGTATCTAATGGTGTACAAGAAAGTATATCATTAAAAGTCATTTTTTTATAAAAAATCTATTTATTATAGTATAGTGTGCAATAAATATGCCAAGAAATGTGATAAAAAATGTAATAGTATAGTATGCCCTAAAAATGTTTTAAAATGTCACAAGAGTATTTAAAAAAATGCTTTTCATAAAAAGTAATAATAGTATGCCAAAAAATACACAAAAAAGTAATCGTATATAGCACCGTTCCTACAGTCATTTGATGTTCATGCACTATCAAGATTTCACAAGAACACTGAAGAAATGTGCCTCCGGATTCCATTTATTGATTCCTGAAAGTGACATTTTGATCCACTACACTTTCCTCGGGGTCGCTGGTTACTTGTGTGAAGCTAGCACCAGCCCGCTAGCTCAAGCTAGCACCAGCCCAAATAGCTCAAGCTAGCACCAGCCCAAATAGCTCAAGCTAGCACCAGGCCAAATAGCTCAAGCTAGCACCAGCCCGTTAGCTCAAGCTAGCACCAGCCCAAAAAGCTCAAGCTAGCACCAGCCCAAATAGCTCAAGCTAGCACCACCTGAGTGAGGCAAAAGTTCTCACTTACCTTATGACATGGAAGACTAGTGTTCAACCAAACTCCAGTAACCACCTACACCTCTGCATTTAATCACTTTCCCGCAGACAAAAAAAAAACATAAAAAGCATCCTTAGCAGTTACAAACAACAGTGACTAATGCTAAGCTATGTTATGAAACAGTTTTTGGGACATGGACAGAAAATGTATAGTTAATTACACAGCACAGAGGATCTGAAATCAAGTTTTCTAATTGTAGTAATGTTGCATGATTGATTAGTGGGCCTTGTGACACCATTCTCTTTTAATTGATGACAAATGACCGCCAAAATCTTCTGAAAATAGAGAATGAAACAAATGTTTCTTTTTTCTTTCATATGTGTCTCAAAATGAAACTGAAAATACATCAAACGTTTGTTGCGTGAGTTTGCCATCAAAAGGCTTAAATGCAGATGTCGCTGTAGATTTTGTACTTTCTTGGTATAATTTACTGGCTATTTCGCCACAGTAGAAGTCCAAACCTCCACAGAGGCATACATCTCCTCTGAATAAAAATCCTAAAGAAACATTTTCACATCAAAATTAAACGCATATTTTTTTTTGTTGTTGATTTAAACATCTAAAGAAAGAAAAAGAAAAAAAAAAGCACTTCAACACTTTTCTTCTAATCAGGTCCAGTTCAGTGAAGCATCTCTGCATCAGGCACCAGATGTGTGTGCACTGTGTGTGTTTGATGGTTGTTAATCAACCCATCACTACCTGTCAGTCAGAATAAAGGTCAGACAAAGGAAACTCATACTGACACACACACACCTGCCAACACTGCACCACCTGTCTCTCGCTCCCGAACACCAGCGCTCTCCACGGTGCTCCCTCCTGCTGACAGGGAACTCTGGCCCAACTTGCTCCCTCCAGGACTGCCTGTACACTCCGCTCCCCTGCCAGGGCCGCTGAGTGCCGGCCACTCGAGACGCCGCGGGGCAGGAGATAGGCCGGGAGAACCCAGGAACCTGGCAAGGAAATCAAAGTGCTCTCAGTGGGAGTGAGTGGTCGGGCTATCGAAGAGTGGTTTCAAGCTCTGGCATGGCTGGCAGATAACGACCCGACACTTCCACAGTGACCTGATGTTCCTGTGGCTGGAAGAAAGAGCTCGTTACTTACGCAGGTGTGCTGTCATCCAGAGATGTGCAGTAGTCACATGTTATCGTATCGGCAAACATTTAATTCAAATGTAAAACAGGTCATATTCTGTCATGAAAAAGTAATCAGCACATTTTTATGTCCATTTCTGGTCATGGTGGGCTTGAGGCCACCTGAATGAAGAACATGACTTAACACAGAAACACAATGATCTGACACTGACACCGGCTGTTGTTACCGACCAAGCTCCTGCTTTCAAGACAAAAATCTAAATTATAATTTACAATTCAAATCAAAGACATTCTTGAAAAGCAACAGAAATCACACCAAACATATTGAGATGTAAACCAAACCAAGTGAGTTCAATCTTGAAGGGACTTCCTTAATTAGCTTGAGCACCAAAGCGTCACGTTTACTGAAGCTTAGCAATATGAACGGGCAGTGATTTATATCAGCCGCGACAGCGTGTTTTGACCGTGTGTGTGTGTGTTTTTTTTTTTTTCAAGGCAAAAATGTGGTCCTGGAGACACCGACTGCATCAGGAACAACCCCAGAAATGGTTTTCAGTACTTTGCCAGTTTATTTGTCTGTTTGTGGACACATTTTTATCAAGATGATAGCGTCACAGCCATGTAAGATGCATTTAAAACACTTCACAGGTGTGTGGAGTTGAGATCAAAAGGAAGGCAGAGTTTAAAGGTGGGTGGGGTTTGAGCTGGATGGAGGTAGGGAAGGGACAGATTAGGCGGCTGGTGAAATCCAATTGCGAGATAGTCTCTAGGTTAAACATAGGTTTGGAAAATCTGAGCTTGAAGCTTCTTGACCTTGGAAAAAACAGCTTGTTTGAATCTTAACTCAAGGTCCACTTACTTTTTAATGCAGGATTAAGGCTATCAGTACTAGTACATTTTCCAGAGCTTTCAGCTGCATCGCTGTCTTCATCAGCAGCAGACAGCAAGAGAGTCTCATAAACAAAACTGTACTTTTCACCGTAGCATTCAATTTAACAAACCACTTCTTAAAATAAAAGTGCGGTCAGAGAGAGAGACCGTAAAGAACTAAAACATCACGTCTGCTGTAAATCTGGTTGCCTTAAACATTACGAGAGACTGAATTTATATTAGATGCACGTCAAGAGATTTTTAACTGCTCTGTTTAGGACTTGAAGCCTCAATCAGTCAATAAGCACATTTATGGTGGCGGGTATCTTATAGATGTTCACTTGAAAATGAATGTAAAACAAACAAGGACAAGAGAAATCAGCCAAAACAGAAGCTCAAAGGGGAAGTTTTTTAAAAGGAAGTCAATAATTGCATTTTCTCCTCTCTTGAGATGTCAGAACTGCATCACCTTTGCATTATAGATGTCCCGACCCAAATTCAGAATCCTCATCAAAACAATGCGTTAATCTCTGGAGAGGGCCCGTAATGGAAAGTATCGGACTATTTCCTGCTACGAGCGGTGATCCATTACTGCGGCTCTCCGATCCAACAGCAGACATCCTTGGAATCACCCCAGAGAAACTGAGACAGGCCCATCAAGCCTCCACTGTAAGGACATCTTCAATATCCTGTTTACTCCCTCGGCCAAAGTCAACGGTAGTTTACGCCCCAAAAACACACACACACACACGTCATCCCAACAATTGTATATGTGTGTGTTCCCTGATCTGCCTCTGCACTGACACTGCTACATGTTCTGCCATTTTATATGATGTACTGCCGGTATTTTAAAGCCAATTCAGAGCTAACCCCCCAGCCACGGAGTCACAGCTATTGATTGAGACACTTAAACTCTCAGCACCCATGACGACTCCTTAGTGTGGAGCTCAGGTCATGTAACTTAGTGAGCCGTGTGTCAGAGTTACAGTTGTGAAATGTTATAGGCCTATGTGTTAAGTATGTGAGATCCTGAGGGCACTTTGCCGGTGAGAGCTCTGCCCTTGACAACAGGCCTCAAAGAGACGAGGAGAGACACGCTGGGCCGACGCCTGCTGGAAGAAGACCTTGGCATTTAGACGGTTGCAGGTTCAGTGTAAACTTTACAAAAAGTAAAAAAGACCCGAGTTGCTTTTTCAGCTGTTTTTAAGAGTGATAGATTTCGCTCTGATGTCTACAGTAAATGTGAAGCTAGCTTAGTTAGCTTAGCTCAGCATTAAAGGGCTGCACACACTGGGATTTTTAACAGCAAAATTTAGCAGATGAATAGCCATAAGATCTATCAGAGGATATGGAGGCAAAAATAATGAGCTCGTTAGCTCTGACAACTTTGTTTTCCTTCTTCAATACTTTTCCAAGGGGAAGTTAACGCTGGAGAGAAAAAAATGAAGCAGCCAGAGAAGCTATTGTGAGGGACTAGTGTTAGACTAGCCGGCATTTGAGTTAAACAGCCAGCTAACCAGGCAAGCTAGCCATTGCCCTCTGCTAAGCTAAGCTGCTACTAGCTTCATATTTAGAAAATACAATTCCAAGTCGTAATTTCTTACCTTACTCTCTGCAAGAAAGCAAAAGGCACATTTCCCAAAATGTTGACTTTTTTTTTTTTAAAACACAAAACTAACCAAACAAAAACAAAGTTTCTGGTGCGGATGAAGGTCTGCTTTCATTTGAAATGTCTGTAAACAGGCAAGGAAATCAGGTTACATTAAGAAATACACAAACATTTCATTTTCAAACTTTTCATTACCATAATGTGTGTGTGAGAATATAGATATTTAATTTTGCCATATTAATTTCTGGTCCTCACAAATCACATAAAAATACATCAAACTTCACTGTAAAATCTGTAAAGTCATTAGGTGATTGCTCTTCTTCATTTACCAAAACAATAACATAACTGCTCAAAGTCGCAAGTCACGTCTCGAGCATCTCCATGAGCATGCCGTCATGCAAGTCATCTGAAAACCTCTAGTCTCATCTGCACAGTAGAGATTATTTCCATTTCATTACATTGCCACTCAGCCAGCTTTGTTTGGCTGAGTCTACATTTGCCTTTGAACATCAACGGCACCTTTTGTCTGAAACTGCTGTAACGTTTCCAGCAATGATCAGATAGCACTTCTGCTATTTTTACTTCTAGTTGCAGCACCGGCCCAGAAAAAATAAGATCTGAGTTGATTAATGAAGCCCGTAAACCCTTTGTGGTGGATCTAAAAGGACGCCTTCATCTCACGATGCGCAATAGAAATGAAATATGCAGCTAAAACTAAAATAACAGTTATTTAAGCACACCAAGAATACCAGCTATTTCTTTGAACCACTGAATGAATGAGACATTTTAAGATACTTTTATTTTAGGACAACTGTCAGGTGCTTAGTTACTCTGACAAGGTGAGAATCAAGAGTACAACGGGACACAATGCTCACCCTTTCACATTTCTCCGAGAGCCCTGTATCCACTGATGTCATTGTGTCTCTCATTTCCCACTCAACCGTCTCTTCTTCAGACAATGTTTAAATATTGTGTCAGAGAGCATCCTGTCATCCAGTAAGTGATGGGATCGATGGTTCGGGCGGGATAGTCGCAGAGGCAAGTCAGCGCTCTGTGGAGGTCTTCACAGCGTGAAACTGCACATACACACACCACCAATCACTAACAATTACAGCTTGTAGGTGAAAAGGTTATTGAGCAGCAGAAGTGCTGAGTGATGAAGTCCGTATGGCTCATGTACACACACACACACACACGCACACACACACACACACACACACACACACACATATATACCTGAATATGGTCTAAGCGCCCATTATAAGAGGTGCTTTTCACTGATTGAAGTCTCAACATTCCCATCCGGTGCTGATTCCCTCATCATTTCGCCTGGATGAGTATCCCGTCCTCCCTTCCATCAGCCCCACTAGTCAGTTAATCAGGCGGGTTCACTGTGCATTAACGCCTCCTGCAGCTCCAGCAGCTCCAGCCAGCCCGCGGACCAGGAGGCAGGCAGGGCGCGGCCGGATCAATGTCCTGACGTCTGAGGGAGACAAAGCCAGCCGAGACCCAGGGGCCTGCAGCATCCCTCCCCGCTGCAGTCTGTCAATTCCACTCATCTCCCTCCGCTGGCTCGGACCTCGTGAGTCTCTCAGCTGAAGAAATAAGTGGACTCTTTCACCCGCCGGAGATCAAAATCACCTGGAGAGGCAAGAGGCGAGGTGTCAGAGCAGGTTTAAGTCTGTGGACGGTAGTTACAGAAAGTAAATTACATGTAATTAACTTTAATTAGACACAAAACTTTAGATTACCAAATACTACTAAAAAGACAGCTATGCTAACACAGCTAAATGACACAATCCAGCCAGCATAGCAATTCACCAAAAAAACAGTAATTACAACAGTAATTACAACAGTATTACTGTTCAAAATTGGTCGACCATGAATAAATCATGCTAGCAGCTCTGTGAGGCTGTACGGTGCTTTATGCTAAATGCTAACTGATGTTTAGCAGATTTAAGGTTTACCGCACGTTCGCCTGTTTACATGTTTCAATTTGCACAAAACACCAGGTACAGCTGAGGCCCATGAGAATGCCAGTAGTTTTGCAGGAATCTGTCATAAACCAAAGGAGTGAACCCATAAAAACTTTGACCTGATGTTGGAACTGGAGGAAGACTGACAGACAGACCATCAACAGAGCCAAACCCTGTTTATAATTATCTAAAAACGACTGTCACTAAGAAAGAATATGCAATTATATAAGGTTTTAATTAATGTGAACTCTTGAAAATGAAATGGTACATCTCATGTTTATTTATCCTGATACAAAATACATTTTAACAATTTGCACAGTGTTTTATTTGCTAATGATAAATTAAGGAAACGGTTAAGAACTGAAGGATGTTTGTAGCATGTCGTTTGAGATATTGTTCTGAGATATAGTCCAGGGAAGAGACTTGAGTTACAAGCTTCATGAGACGGAGAAGAGGAGAGGTTCATTTTGAAGTGGGTCAAACTCAGGAACTATGATTTTTAAATCAGCTCACGTTTTTGTTTTACCGGGCACCAGCAGTAACATTTCTATGAACTTTAATGCAACACTTGAATATTAATGTTGGCCCTGGGATGAGGCCCTGTCCTCTTTGCCTCTCACAGCAGACTGCAGCAGCAGAAGCCTGAATTATTGAGGAAAGGCCATGAAAACTTTAAGAACACAAAAACGTACAGTAGCTAGAAAATTAGGTTGATGTGAAAGCTTAAAGTAATATACTGAGTAATCAACAGTGATGTTTACTTTAGGAGCTCCAAACTATAATCTACTCCATACAATATGAGGTTGTACTTTCTATCTTGTATTTTTATGAAGTTACTGTGTTTTGTGTAAGACTATTATGTAATCATGGTGTCACACATACAGACTGTTACCATGATGCATTGTGTGATAAAGAGACGTTTTTCTGACCTTACCTTCTTGCCTTATTGATACAAAACAATACCAAAGTAAAAAAAATGTCAGTGTTTAATAGAGAAGAGACAAGAGCACACTGAAAAACTTAAAGCATCAACTATTCTAACGAAGAACTACCGTATCGCCAAGAAAGTCAGACCCCCCCCCCCCCTCCCCCCTCTGTGGTCACAGATGAACCCGATCCCTCTGAACTCCTGCTGAACTAAACACAGTGAAACCCTGTTCACCTTATAACAAGTTCAGCATCCTTCATAGTGACGATTCTAGTGGATTTTAGTATAGAGTCTCACACTGGGAAGCACACAGGCAGCCCTCAGGAGCACACCTGACTGGTCTCAGCCGCATAAGCTGATTATCCAGAGGAGGGACACAATTAACAGTAATCAATTTATACAACCCAGCTGTCGGTGCCAAGCAGACAGTAAGTGTACAGATGGAGATTGAGCGAGGGGTTTACGTAACAGCAAAGCCTCCATCCACCTGACTGGCGGAGAGAAATGCTGCCTCTCTACCTCCACTCCGGACGACAATAGACAGACACCCGCCGTGGCGTCAAAAGAGGCAAATCTGGATCTGCTAGTGGCCGCGCAGGCAGTCATGATTACACACATCACGATGAGACCATTTTTTTTTTTTTTTAACTCAATGGCTTTTCGTGTTTAAATGAGCAGGCCGAACACCATGTGTGGGCAACACAGACAGCTAGACAACCAACTACAGACAATATAAATAATATAAACAATAAACAATAGGCAACAACAATTAGCAATTATGAACCAGGATAGAAAATACAAGGATTGTGCAAAAAGCCAATTCATTAACATTCCAGTTGTTTCTGGCAAACCTCAGACAGAGCTTCAGGACATACAAGTCCACTTCAATCCAATTAGGAAAAAACAAAAAAAAAACAGCATGCTGGCACCTCTCAAACAATAGCCCAGCCTTGGAGGGGCCAGTTGTTTGGGAGCCAGACAGCTGCATGGAAACTGACCTGTCTGGGGCACTTTGGCCAGCAGCAGCATCATCCTCCTGTACTCCTGGTACTTCTTGTTCTTGGCCTCAGTCCTGCCACAAACGAGGGGAACAAAAAAAAAAAAACAAGAAGAAAAGTTTAAAAGAGGAGCATGTTTGTGTGTCTGGAAGTGCTGAGTCAAAGACAACAACACTTTCTGAGTTCCAGCCCTCGTTCAAGTGGCTTCATCTGCTGACTTATTTACGGATTCAAACCTCTGCAGGATGTTCACACTTGGATGTCACATTCGAGCTGTCGAGGATACACACGAGCCGCTGCAGCGAGTCATTGGATCGGAATTAGCACATAATTAGTACGTCTAATGTGAAGTGCTAGAGGCGGCGCAACACACCTGTCAACGTGTGAGATGTGACTGGTACACTCAAAAATAGCCAATTTATTATTTTACCACCCACCGTTGTGCCTGCATGACGACGGCGATATGTAGAACTTTTTTGACTGCTGGTTCCTTAAAAAGTTGAGATAAATGCTCACACGGACGATGCAAACTTGCTGCTGTTAGGCCGGTGTTCACCGTGGTCACCGCCTTGTAGCGATGATGTCATTAGTTTTGCAGGTATTTTGGTCATGAGCATACCCAAACGTATTGGCTAAATTAAAAATGTTGGCCTGATGAGGGGGCCAAATGTAAAGTTAAAGGTTGACCAAAGTTTTTACAATTCATCTTCAGGGGAACATGAACCTAATTTTACAGCAATCCATCAAATAGTTGTAAGAATTTTTTACTCTTAACTACAAATGTCAACCACATAGTAGGACTAGAGAAAAGGTCAGGGGTCACCAAAGTCAGAGAGATTCCTCCTGTGTGGACCAGCAATGTTTCAACAAAATTGAATGGCAATACATCTTATAATTTAGATATTTAAAGTGGTTGACAGACTGGCATTACCTTCCCAAGAGATAGAGAAAAAATGCTTCAAATTTTAAACACTTAATACATTGTAAGGTCTGATAAGCAAAAATAATCCATCTAAGGAAGGGGTTAAATTATAATCATATTCAACAATAATATATTCTTGCTTAAACTGTAGGGAAGGTTAAAAAAAATCTATTCAGTTACTCATTGCGACAAGTGAAGGAATCCAAAAAGTCTTTTGATTCCCACGCGTCTTTCTCTCTGTGGCGCCTACAAGAATGAATAATGCGTTTGCCAGGCTTAGGGAGCAGTATTGTGTCTGTGAGCGAGGGAGAGGCGGGAAGACAAAGAGGGCCGAGGGCTGCTGTGGAGTAAAGGCTGGAGAGAAGGTGTCCAATTATCCCAAAGAGAGAAAAACACAGTCAGATGATGAGCGTAACCCAGCCGGAGGCCAGCAAGACCGACGCACTGAGAGAGAGAGAGTAAGAGAGAGAGAGAGAGAGAAACTCTGGCGCGCTCATATAACTTTTACAATCTTGTGTCAATGTCAAATGTGTGTGTTTTATAATGTATGCACATGTAGGAGTTGCATGTTCAGTGCATAATGACTTCAGTCTATACCATAAAAGTCCATAAAGATCCTCCAGCGTTGCTTCAACACAGACAGAGAGACAAGGCCGAGGGTTGTTTTGTGAGAACAATTCAAACAGAAAAAGATGCACAGATTGCAGATGGTGGTAATTAAGATAAATTAAAAAGATACTGTATGACAATAATTATTTGTACCTGAATAGGAAATGCTATGAAAAACAAATAGCTTTTTTTTTTATTTTTTTTTTTTTATCATCATAAACCCGATTGATAACTGACCACTGTGTTGCTCCTGAGACTTCATGTATGTACATGTACGTGAGAGTGTGAACAATCAAATGTGTTCCTGCATGCAGGTGTGTGGAGACTCACGGGAGGCCGCCGCAGTATTTCAACAGCAGGAAGTTGGACAGCTCCTGGAGGATTGGCTGGCTGTGCAGGGCGACAAACTGCTCCCGACAGACCTGACGGGACGAGGAAGAGGCAGAGAGAAGCGTCTGGGAGTTACTCAAACCGACGAGATTAAACCGCTCTGCCTCGGCTGTATGGAGAGATCTACGTGTAGAACGGTGTATAGCGTGGATTTGATTTACAGTGCTGACACACAACACAAAACCTTGGGCAAAAAGAAGAAGCTGCAGGTTATACGTAATCTTAGAGAAGAGGATTAAGGCCGTGTGAAAAATGGATTTGAGTTCTGAGTTTAAATTTGCAGGGAATCCCCATCGAAAGCGAGACTTCAATGAGCAGTGCATAAGCGTTCTCTCCACACCGACTCCAGATACGGTTCATAAATTAAAAAACACACACAGCGCGGGATATTTCTGTGATCTAAACAGCCGTCTATGCAGATTACACAGATTACAGTTTGCTAAACGCGACACAAATAGACTTGAAGTGTTAAAAACAAAATGCTGGGCGACATAAGTGAGACGCGTCAGTGTGAATTGATACATTTAATAAAATAATTAGTTCCGTGAGACGCGCGCGAGACGGGCGTCAAAACACGTCTAAAAACCCTTTCTATACGGATCCGTCTCAGGAGTCTAACACATTGTTCACATTTGGCCCTCGTCTGTAGAATCTGTGAGGTTACGGTGACCTTTGACCACCAAAATCTAATCAGTTCATCCCCAAGTCCAGGTGGACGCTTGTTTCAAATTTGAAGAAATTTATACAAGACACTAAATATATTAAAGATCTCTTATAGTACGGTATGAGTGCAAAACCTCATGTGTTTGCTGTGTGCACAAACTTGAATCAATGGAAATTACAAGTTTTTAAATCCAAATTTATTGCAAGTTTGTTGTTGTGTTGGGCACATCAACATAAACAGTTGGTGGTGCTAATTCTCCAGTCGGGTGCCATTAAACCATTGTAGAAGAAGAGGTGGCAGATGTTTTCCCTCAGGGCTCCTACAACGTCACCTCAAAAGCGTAAAAGCTATTTTTGATAAAACATTTTGCTAATTTTCAAGCGTTTCTATTCTGGTGTTTTTTTAATGCGCAAATTGAACATGTGCATAAAAACAGGTGGACGGATTTCTACTTTAATGTCAACAAAGGATTTAATAAACATTGTGAGAGCCATGGACACGCAGTCGCAGTGTGAGCCGTCTTACCTGACCTGCAACGGGTTTCTTCTGAACCAGCTTCTGTGCAAAACCATCCACCGCTTACTAAAAATCCACTAGAGCTAGAAATATTTGCCATTTTTCATGCATTACTGTTGTGGTTGGTTCAGCTTAAACAACGACGACAACAGACACAATCCTCTTGTTCATCTTCTCATAAGCGCTCAGTCATTCTGGTTTGTTTTCTACCCCTCACCCATCTCACAGTGGGGGGGAATGAAGGATGCAGGAAGGCTCCGTCACCATTAAAATAAGGACCTTTTTGATGTGCTTAGGTGTTGACTAAGATATCGAACACCCCTCCTCTGCCGCTCTGTTCAATTACCTGTGTAATGAGGAAAGCGTACGCGCACATCAAGAGAATATGAGAGAGAATAAATGTACTGAGAGGGAACTGCTTCATTGGTTGTAACTCCTCTGAGATTGGATGAAGACATAAAACTGTGACTGTGCTGTGAAGCTACATCTACAGAGAACTGGGTCTTTATTGTAATTTGATCCATTTTATGCTACGCTGTGTCTCAGTCTGGGCCCGTAGACGAGCTAGTTCCAGCATGCAGGGACAGACATTTATTCAGGCTCTCTCTGATGGTGCTACCTGCAGCCAGCAGCCTGCACACGTCTGAAACTGGGAGCGTATTCAGTTTGGCTTCACAAAGCGGATGCTTCTACTTTAGCACAAGGGACGGTACCAAAAATAAAAGAAAAGGAAATTTGGCTGTAAAGGCAAGAGAGAGGCAGATGAACCGAATCACACGTGCCACCTTAACTTTCAATTAAATCAGCAAAAAAAAAAAAAAAGGTGAATTCTAAACCGTGGTGGTAGACTGAAAGGATGAAACAGCTCTGGGAGGAGGATGAGGATGAGGAATGAGGAATGAGTACAAAAGAGGAAGACTTTACTGTGATGAAATACCTTGTTCATGGTGTCCACAGTGAGGGCGTGGGTCCAAAAGCAGTCGTGAACCGAGACGAACGTCAGGCCGGCACTGAGGCGAGAGGAGAGGGGTGAACAGAGTCCAAGTGCAGGAATTGAAATCAGAGAAAGAGCACAGAAGACAGAGTAGACATTAAAAATAGGTAGACTTGCATTACACGACGATAATTGCTGAAGCCCTGGCTGACGCTCATTCAAATCATGTGTGAGTTATCGCACCTGTCAAGGGGCCCATTCTGTGGATTGAGCTAATATTACAAGGCATATCATACAATGCTCACCGTGTCTGAGGTGATAATTGTGTTCAAGACGAGAGGGTACATTTGGCAAAAGCTATTTGAGGTCATGCATACATGGAGGAACAATGTCAGAAGCATATTACAGACTGCCTTCATACAATAAATGACTCCAAGAGGAGACAAAAAAAGAAGAGGTGTTCCAGATATCGATGCTGTGAGTACAGTATGTTGATACCTATAGCAGTGGAGAGCAGTCAGCATCATGTGTGTGGAGTCCAGAGAGTGAATGAAGTTTGGTGGGAAGGCATTCTTCTGTTTAACTGTGTCTGGCCTCCTGTGAAGGGACAGAAAGCCAAGTACAGACATATAAAAATGAATAATAATAATAATCTGAATTTTGCTGCTTACTAATACAAAAATGGGACGTTTCAGCCAACTTTTTTTCACTCGACTGAATTGGCCTCGTTATGAACCCCTCTGTTAATTCCCTGGGAGACAGTTAACAATCCTATATTTTGATTCCCTTTTTAAGTGTATGCACTACTCGGGAGACAGCGCATGTTCAGAAGAATTGCATTAAAAAAAAAAAAAACACTGTTCTTTTGAGGATGTTTTTAAGTCAAATGTTATAGTAAATTTGCTGATGAGTAAAAGTGGCCGTGGCTTAGCGAGTACAGAGCTGTGGTTAGATATGGAGCTGGAGAGGACTGCCAGACTCCACAGAACTGGCAGTCCGATAAGTCGAGAACGCAATTATCGCGACGGGCCTCGTTAGAAGCTTATATGGGAAGTCACACTAACAGTGGCTTCATCATTAATATTATTAATCTTCCCTGCCATGACAACAATTCAAAAAGGTCTGTTTGTGCGAATAGATTTCAACATCAATATCCATTTTCTGCGACTTGAGCCCCGGAGGACTCCGTGCTAAACAATAGTCGATATGAGCGCACACAAATATAGAAGTGATATAAAAGAAACAGTACATGGTAATATGAATGCAGCACTGCTGCTACTGATGATGGAACTGGCAAAAAAAAAAGAAAGAAAAAAAAAAAAAGCATCCAGGCAATCTGTATCACATGTTCCCATTACCCTGAGCCTGTGCCATTCAAATCCTCTGGGCTGCCACAGACCAGAACGCTTTTCTAATGGGAATGGAGACAGAGCGGAGAGAGCTTGGGCACACACACACACACACACACACACACCTGTCTGTCAGTCTTGTTTACCTTCTGTCCGCCTTATTTTTGGCTGAGAAATGTTAGACTTTTATCGGAGCACCTTCAGTTCTGCTGTGTTGGGCTTGAGCTGAACAAAAACAAGATTCCTAGAGATTTATTTGCAAGCTCACTCAGCTGTCTACACTTAGGACAAGACCGTCTTTCTCTTTTCCCCTTTGTCTCCCACCTTCGTGTACACACACAACAACAAACATGTCACCTTTCTCTCCCGTAGGCCTGGCAGATTGGAAAGCTGCAAAGTCAGCACTCTAAGGGTTAGCAACCCCAGCTCTCTACAGTGTAGCCGCTCTCCCTATAGAGCTGATGGTTCACTTCGGTTCACAAGAGATGATGCACGCTGGCACAGGGCTTAGCATTTAATGGGTTTTTTCTACTGCAGTTATGAGGCCTGGATAATCAGCCGTCCCATAAAGAGGAGCGGGACGGAGGAAAAAGCAATGGAAAGCGAGGGGCTGAAGGCTGTCACTACTCCGTCTGCGACTCCACTTACATATTTAGACGCCGGACAAGCTTTTCTTAAGGTCCTTAATTACGGCGGGTGCGGCTGCGTGTGCTCCCGTTTTGCGCGAGAGGAAGAGTCGGCCGTGGCGATTGTGTCCGGTTTGGCTCAGAATGTCAGCCTCTGAAACACTGATGCGTTCTCTGACAGCAAATTTCAAGTTTCAGGCGAGACGGCCTTTTTTTCCGAGTGGCATCCCACCCTCACAACTTCCACTCCCTCCTCCACCCCTCCCTCCCTCCACCCCTCCCTCCTGCTGCTCTGGCTGGTTTTTAAGAATTCACACAGCTGGATCTGTACGGCGCTGTAGATGTCACATTGAGGACGGCTGTCAGTCATATCTGTCTTCACTCCTCACTCCCGCCTTCCCGCCGATCAGTCGTCTCTTTTTAAACTCTATACACATTTTTCTCTCGCCTCTTCGCCACAGCAGTCATTCACTGATCCCGAACTAGCACTTATACAAGGAACACCACAAGTCACGGCCTTCTTTATCCCAAAAGGTCAAATATCATCTACTGAAGTGGACCACTCAGTAACTCACTGGTGCAAAAGGAGCCGGTGTAATAATTTAATGTGAGATGTCTTGAATACGGTCACATTAAATCTTCTTTGATCAGCCTATTGCCATCAAAGGAATATAGCTTCTCTGTCATTTTTCATGCATAATGACGCTGGAGTAAAAACAAATCTAGGATAAACTCTGTTAATTTTGTCAGATTGTTTAGATTTAGTCAGAGTCTTACTCTTTGGATGAAATGCTTATTGTTTTTAGGCACATGTTTCAGTCATTTGTATACTTCATAGTTTTAGTCCAGTTTTCGTTGAGGAAAAGTCATGACATTTTAATAGCAAGTAACTTTTCGTCAAAATGTTTTCTGTCTTACTTTTGTCAGAAGTTTTTACTTTAGTCAAATATTCTTTTTAAGTCATCAAATTATATTGAACATTTCAAATCAATCTAATTTCAGCTAAAACCAGTAATTTTGTAATTTTAGTCAATTATTTCACATGAGATTTTATCTCGTCAATAACATGCAAAAATATACATTAAACAACCACCTTAACACTTTAGTTACACCTTTCTTCGTCAACGATATTGCATGTTTGATATATATATTGGTGCTGTCTTGGCGCCGTCTCATCCGACTATACAAAATTAACAATGTCAATAAGTTAGATATGATAAAATGTGGATTTGCTAAGGTTTTGAGGTGCTTTTACCGTTTATCTGAGTTTAGTTAAACTTCCACTATAAAACTCTAATTTAACCCATTGTTAATAATGTCACATGTACTTCTCATAAGATAAACTCATCTGGAAACTATGTGACCATTATTATTATTATTATTATTATTATTATTGTGACCGTATTTTGCCACTCACTAAACCTTTTATTTTGTTGTTCCATGAACCCCCTTTTTTCTTGTTAATGAGTGTACTATTTTAGTAGTAATTTGATTTTGCAGTATATTGTGTTGTACATCCATAAATGTAAAAGAATTTAAACTTTTTTTCTGTTTGCAAAGACCCAGTTCGACTTCTTCCATTTTAAACTGAAAGTGTAAAACTATTCTTTTGAAAGGTTTTCCAAACACCTCTGATGCCATTCCCTACTTTATGACAAATGTAAAGTTACATCCGAGTTTGAGTAGGCAATTAGTGGAAATAGCGAGTGGAGAAAGAGCTTTTGTGCAGCTGAAAATTTTGTTCTTGAAAATGTAAGCTAATTGCCCCCAGAGAGCTCCACTTTATTCTTCCATTCACCTCTAAAAGCTACAAAGCGAGTTGTCAAGCGGTCTGCAACGACATTATAGAAACTTGTGACTGCAAACTCACTAAAGCCAAAAAACAAAACCAAGACAAAAAGAATCGTCTTGCTCTAAAACACAATTCCTCTCATCAGCTATCTGCTGTCTTTGTTCCGGGTCACTAATATGACACAACATGTACGCCATGAAAGAATAAAAGACGTTTTTCCTCTGCTGTGGGTCAGTTTCAGAACGAGAGCGGAGAAACAGATGTTAGCTGCAGGACGACTTACTCTTTGGAGTCATGGCTGATCTGGAGGTTGATGTGTTGCATGGTACTCTTCAGCTGGAGAGGCAAAACAAAGACAAAGAAATGAGTGGGATAGTCATGTCAAGTCCAACTGGCCGATAACATTTGTAACTTAAAGTCTAATTATGTACACGATGTCTGCGTATTCTGTAGTGCTGCCATGAAAATAAAGAGTTCCAAGTTGTTATTGTTTTACTGCAAATGAGCATGAGACAGCTTAACTTCAGTCTTGAAACAAGGAAATCTAAAATATTAGGACTACAATTATTTTTCATTAATGTTCTTAAAATATTAGAAAATAGAGAAAAATGTACTTCAAAAGTATCTAAAAAAATAAAATCAAAAAAGGTCTTTAAATGTCAAATGTTTCCGAATAGAACCACAAAATATTCAAGTTACTGTCAGACGACAAAGAAAAGCAGTAAATCACATTGGAGAAGCTGGAAGGGACAAACGTTTGGCACATTTGCTTAAAAATGACAGATTTATTGATTATGAAAATAGTGGCAGATTAATTTTCTATTGATCAACTAATTGATTTATTATTTATTATTTATTTATTTGACTAATAACAATTTGCAGACCACAAAATCAACACAATAAAACCATAGCTGACGAGTCCCTTCACCTAATGGACATTTCCAAGTTATTAAGCCAAAACGTAAATCCATTTTAATTTCTTGCCTCAGGTTGACCTATAATTGGTCATCACTTTCTCAACCCAATTGAAAGAATTTAGAGTGAAAGTCAATAAATTGACTAGCAAATCATGCTATAAAACAGATATAGAATCTATAACCACCCTCCCATCTGTCCGTCCTTCTTCCAGCCGCTGACGTAGGTCAGGGTGTCACAAGGTGGCAACGTGAAGCCACAGAGACTCAACGCAGGCTACTTTGAGTGGTTCAAAGATTCAACTCTGCTTTTAGTGGAGAATTAATCCCAGCGTCAGATAGATATTATATTTCCAAATGGGTATTGAATGTTATTCTATTAAAAGTTATTAAACTATTTTACATCATCTTATGTGTGCATATTTTTAATATTGCTCGTCGGGGTGGATCTCGGCAAAGAAAAAAAAAAAAAAAAAAAGAGATTAAAGTGAGATGCATTGTACTGCGTTTGGGTGGCAAAATGCTCATCGGGGATAGTACTGTGAATTGTTCTAAGGTAAACAGTCAGAGTAAGAGAAGTGTGCACAGTGACCTCATCATGTCCGGCACACCTCGATCACTTGGTTTCTGTAAATATTCCACGAAATGGGGACTCTATTTCCTGGAAAACTGTCACCTGGAAACCAGTGGATATTTAATGGTGACCTCACTGTGCACAAGCAAGCGTAAACATAATCCCTGACCATACGGCCACCACAGTTTTTTTTTTTTTTTAAAGATATAGATATATAACCCTAACCCTTATAAAATGATCCCTCACCCCGACATCTTGTTTCAAGAGGAATTACGTTGCATTGAGGAAGTAAAGTGCCATAAAGTGCCATCTAGAGCATCCCCTGTTCTCACCTTACTCTCACAGACTCAGACACATCTACAAAGGCAAATACACACATCTGCATCCACACACCAACAGGGCAGGAGATGGAGTTAGTTCATGGTGACGCACATTCATCACATACAGGAAATCGATGGAAAAGAGAGCCAGAGAGGGGAAATTAACAACAGGAAACTTCCAAGCAGGGGCATCCCCATTACTGAAGTACCAATAGTATGCTACGATGTTACGCCTCAGTAAAAGTAGGTGGTAATCAAAGTATAGAACTACTAGTTTACTATAGTACACTAGTATAGGAATATTATCAAAACAACCCGAACGACCAAGCATCAGGGGAAAAGGCCGGATACATTGAGCACAGCACGATATTTGCTGGTCTATACACATTCAGAGGACATCAGGTAAATACCTGCGTTTGATCTCTGCTGTTTTCTTCATACCATAATTTTTTTTTTTGACACGCTCTAAGACCAACACCAAAGCCTTTAGTTCCTAGTGGGGGGAAGACTTAGCGCTCTAATCTCCCAAGCCTTGAGGGTCCATCCAGTTAGCTGTGCCAAGGCATCTGTGGCAGGGCCGTCTTTCCCTGACACCTTGGATCCACGCCTGGGTGGAAACGACGGGCTACTATCAGGAGCGAGATATGACCGGCAACAGGAAGCCAACGGCATCGTCAATGTCAGCATTAGTGCGTTTACCAATCATTCAGCCTAAACTAAGGTATCGGAGTGTCTCTTTTGTCTGTCGCTCTGTCCGAACACAATTTATTTTTTCCACTGACGCGGAAACGTTTTGCCATATCGATTCAATAATACTCCGAGCGCTGTACTCAGAATAACCAAAGTGCTTTTATTGTGGAAACATTTGTACTGTTAGTTACTGACCAGATTTACCCACAATAATATAAATGAATAGAATTTGTTCCCAATTACTAAAAGGCTCACACGAGAACAAAAATGCATTCACTTCCTTGATTTAAGGTCCAATACTTGATGAAAAAAAACAGGCAAAATAAAGAAACAAATCATTTCCTTTTGGGCAGCATGACGGCTTAGTTGTTAGAGCTGAGCCTTTCAGTGTGAGGCTTACATGTCCTGTGTTTGCATGGGTTAGAACAAGCGGAAAGAAACTGAATGGATTTAGTCATAAAAGTTGTTGGTTTGCTTTATACTACCATTGACTGGCTCTGGCTGTAAACTCTGACAAATTTTCCAAAATTCGTTGCTGGATGGGGTCTTTGAATTCTACTCCTTTATTGTCCGTAATATAAACAACTCCCCCTAACAGGGGCGCAGGAGACCACAGCATGACCACTGCTGTTCTGACGCCCATAGGAGCCTTTAATAACTGTGTTTGGTGCTAATGTACAGCTCTTATATCTGATCTCTGTGGGATAATCACTGAGGACACAGAGGCCCTTTGAAGTGCACATCCCTCCGCAATCTGAACTATTTCCCATTCCGCTTGGTGCTCTGGCTGAGTCTATAATGACCTCCTGGAAAGCTGGAAACCAGACATTTCATGTGGGATGCTCTCCCTATTGCTGTTAAGGTTTTAGGAGGGCAATATCTAATGGGCCCTGATGGGGAGGTCTTTTCACACCTTTATAAAGAGGGGAAATGCACCCGAGAGCCGACTTACACAGTGCTATTTCAATGATTCAGTTTATTGATTTGAGTCAGCATCGACGAAAACGCTGAGCTGGAAATTGGGACATCAAGACCGCCATTTATAATGAAATCAGGTGACACTTTTGAAATTGGTCCACTAATATATTGAGTCCTCAAAACCTGGATAAAAGTGTCATGGAAATTATCACATCCAATAGTTGTCGAGATACTTCAGTCTGAATCAAGCAACCAACCGATCCATTTTGCCATTTTATTAGTATAAAAATGACTTAAGTGCGTTAAGATAATGTTAGAGATTACACTTTTGTTATATTTTATCTTCTACATCATCTACTTCTCAGAGTAGAAAAAGATGAACGAGGTGCTTTGATTGTAATAAGACTGCCACAATGTACACATACTTTTCTGTAAATAATATTTCTATGACAGCTTTGTTGTAAAAATCAAATATTGTAATTATTACATATTAGGGATTAAAGTGACAGGTGTTGGCTGAAAGCACTTTAAAGCTAGCTTAAAGGAGCCTGCGAGCTACTCTGTTTGGACATTCCAGTCGAATACATGAAGGTCGCTTTGTGATGAATGACAGAATCACACAATTATCAAGAAATGGTTTTAAAAGAAGCGTAGTGTGGTTAAACCCCATTAGTTCCTACCATGGCTGCTATCTCATCCATCATGGCTCTAGGAGGACTTGTGGGGGGGGAATCTGTCCATCATCCCCCTCTTTACATGCCCTCTTTGTGTGCTAACGGATCGGTTAGAAAGAGAGAACGCTGTGCGACGCCAAAAGGTGGGAGGGTGAAAGAGATGGAGGTTACGTTCGGCGTGAGCAATGGACTGCCACACTGTAAATGAGGTCACTATCCTACACTGGACCCCTGTTCATTATAGTCCAAGACCTGACTCAAACCCAGAGGATGTGATGAACGAGACCTTGGCCAACACTGCTGTGTGTCTGTGGGGAATAGGCTGCTGTAGTCTAAATCACACGAGAGTGGCAGCACAGATGGTCATGGATGCAACAGCCACCACGAAGAGCCTATACGCCGCGCTGCCAAGAGGGGAATCCCCATTCATCACTTAGTGGTTAATAACACACGTCTCATCCATTGAAGTGGATGCAGTTTCCTCTCTCTGGTGTTCCGGGTCACCTGGTCCTCCGCTTCGCCGTCTCCCCCTGACGACAGCTGCAGACCCTTTGACACTGACACACACAACCCCCCTGAAGCTCGCCACACTTCCACTGACCTTTTCCAAACCTTCTTGCTATCAAACTCCCCCCCCCCCCCTTCCACTCTGGGATGTCCTTGAAACGCAAACTGCATTCATTATTTCATCCCAAAATGCCACAAGATTCTGCAAGATCACCGGAACACCATGCTACCCCTGGGAACGGCTCGCTTCTGTTCCAAGGCGGAAGGAGGCACGGAGGGCATGGCGCCGACATTTAGAGATACCAAGTTCCCCAGAATTAGAAAAGCCGATATTGTACAAGCCCCGAGAATGTTTCCAATTCTATACAAAGGAAAAGTAGACCAGACAGAAGCGAATATCATCTTTTTAGCCAAGAGAGGGTAAATGCCCACAAAGAGATAAAAATTGAGCACAAAGACTTACAAAGCAACCACAACGAGACTCAAATTGACCACAAACGACCATGAAGAGCTGACAAAAACCACCACAAAAAGACATAAAACAACATCAAACGGTTGCAAAACTACCAAAATAACTCAAATTAACCACATAGCAACCACAAATAGATACAAAATGACCAAAAGGAAACACAAAAATCACCACAAAGAAATACAAAGTGACCACAAACCACGATCACGTCTTGCTTCTATGTAGGAGGGGCGGGTTCCTGTTTTGTGTGTCCGTCGCCATGGGGACCCATTATCTCATAATCCCTCCATTATTAGGAAGATTGTTTTTTTTTACTTTTATTTTAAAAAAGGTATTAACTCTTACGGCTTAGACCACATCGTACTAAACTATCTATAAATGTTGACAGTGGACCATGTTGCTACATGTACTGTACCAAAATAAATAGCACAATGCCTAACTGTCCACCAATTACAAGCAAAAAACAAAACCTAACTGCATCTTTCCACATAGAGGACATTAGATCACTCAGCTTTTAGTCACGCTATGAACTCACAAATCCAGTCAAATCCAGCCAATCCAGCTGACGACTCCCCTGTGTCACCATTCCCTGAGTGAGATTTCACTCTAACCTTGCCGGGGAGGGGAGAGTGAAAAATAAACAAGGAATATGAGCCAGAGTGACCTCTGATCCGATTAGTATCTCCCAATCCTGTTAAGCAGCCTCCCTGATGTATGTTCAAGCTCCGTTCAGCTTCTCCATCCTACTTTAATTTCCTCAACTCCCATCAGCCATGGAAAATACTCGACCACACTGACCGGCATTCGTACTCATCTCCGTATGCACACCGAAAAGAACCAACAAACAGAAATGCTAAAAGATACACAAACTTGCACACGGAGATGATGCTAGTGGAGCTACTTTCTCTCCCCTTATTGCTTTTCTTTCTGTGCATCACACTTCATCTTCCTGTTCTATCGAGAGTCTAATTACTAATGACCCCGAGAAACACTGTGGCCTTGGATTTAAGAGGCAGAGAGGAGACTGGGAGATTGAATTTAATCCAGCCACGCAGGGAAAAGGTGACCTTTCTGCAAAGTTTCATTGTTGTTGCCCAATGATGCAACTGGATTAGAGAATTATTGACGGGGATGAAAAAAAAGTTATCTGTGAAATGTGAGCTAAAAACCTCATTCATCCATGAAGTCATCATCTCATTCATCATCATAGGCCTTAAAAAAAAAAAAAAGAAATCGACATTGGTAAATCAGCTTCCTTGTCCCTGCTGGACATTAACAGAAGTAGATCAAATCAAAGGAAATCGGCCTAATACATCGACAGAGATGCCCCCTCAGGAGACCCGCCATCTGTCACCCTCGCTCTCTTGCACCTTCTTATGAGGTGTCTCTCCCCCTCTAAGCCAACCTTCTGCTTGATGTCATCATAAAGAGCAGGCGGCATGCCGGGCCAACCCATCAGCTATGGCTTGGCATACGCTATATGTCCGTCTCTCCTTTCACTTAGTTAATGACCTTAAGGATATAGAGGTCAAAATCTCTCTCTCTCTCTCTCTCTCTCTCTCTCTCTCTCTCTCTCTCTCTCTCTCTCTCTCTCTCTCTCTCTCTCTCTCTCTCTCTCTCTCTCTCTCTCTCTCTCTCTCTTTTTTTCTCTCTCTAGTGACGGACATCCCTCGCGATGTTGTAGGGCTCCATTAAAATTGAGGCACTCACAGCTATCACAATACACCATCAGTGGTGCACTCCCGCACCGAACCCATCGTGCATTCCACCCGCAAAGCATCCAGTACTGAAGCCTTCATGATAGACTGGGTGTCCTGCATGTAAGAAGACTGAAACAATAACTATTTTAGGGAGTTGGAGAAGAAAAAGAAAGAAAACCGAGGGAGGGGAATAAAGAGAGAGGGGGGAGTGAATTAAAAGAGCAAACACAAAAATAAGAAGTGAATTGTTTAGTTTTGACATAAAAATAGAGGTCAACACAAAGGGATGAGTAGTGGACACACTAAACTCAAAGCCAGACAACGGTATAGCTCACAAGCTCACTTTGTACTGTGACATAAGTTTAATGAGCCCTGAACATCTGCCAGTCTAAATGTTTCGATGTATCCAGATAGAAATCTTGACGCCTTTTTTGAAAAGCTGGACAGCCCGGTGAGCGTCCAGTGCATCCAGTCAAGTTCCCATTTGTGCAGATAAGAGCACTTGTAAATTATCTATCTGTTGAAAACAGGCTGATCCAAATACATGCAAAGTAGTTTGGGCCTATGCTTGTTGAGCCTTGCCAAACCACAATGAGTGAAGCAAAATCTGTGGGCAGGCTGCGCGAGGACGGCAGCTTGCTCTCCGTGGATCAAAACACTGAATTTGAACAAGATTTATAGCTCGTTATAAGCTGACAGCTATTAGGCAAACCGCTGCTCTTAGTGTTGTTATGTTTGTAAATACTCACATGACTCATATGTGGGTTAGCCTACTGTACACCTCTGACTCTGTGAAATTATGATTATAGTCAAAATGATGATCCACAGCATCTCACTACCTCATTGAAATATTCGAACAAAAAGACAATGAGGGGTCAAGTCTGAAACATATTACACTGTATCAGCACTAAGCTGGTTCACACAGGGGTTTCTATTATTAGTCCGTATGGAAAGAGGATAATAAATGTCTACCGAGTCAGGAAGGTGTGTACAATGTGTGCTATGAAGAGGTTAGTTGAGTGTTGAGAACGGTGTGAAAGGGGAGACTTACAATACAAATTATTACAACCCCCACACATTCCTTAATCCGCAGGTGATACGAGTCCTGCGACTACTTGTCAAGGAAATAAAAGGTTCCTTAAACTCATTATTGTCCGTGTCTCCATCGCGGTCCGAAGACCTGCGAAGTTTAGGCAAATTAGTCCGCTGACATATGAAAAAGGAAAATGACGTGGGACGAGGGCTGCTGAAGGTCGCAGGGGTAAACCCACTCTGCAGCCTGTATCCCGTGTACCAGCTCGTTCATCTTAAAAACACGTCGAACAAAAACCAAGCCTTCGATCGGTTTTGGCTCGCTGCCAACCTAAATTGATACTTGAGTACTTCGTTGTTTTATGAACGAGGCGGGACGCGAGTTGAAGCTGCGGCGTCGTGTGTTTGACCAGTCATCTCTGCAAACACCACCCCAAAAGCTCCTGTACTTTCAGAAAGTGCTACCCAGCGCCTTTGAGGTGGAGGAGGGGAGTGGGGAGAGAAAGCAGAGTATTTCTTTGCTCCTGTGCCAGTACTCCAGTCTGTTGCGGTGCTGACCTTCATCTACCGTCGGTAATACAGACTGGATAAGTGCCTCATACAACCCCACTTCAAAACACCCGGTTCATCCCTGTAATTTAGACCCTGGCCCCCACAGTCGCAACACAAGGAGCTCCTCAGAAGGTGACTAGTTCCTGCAGTCGAAAAGTAGCTTTAGTGTGAGACTTACCACTTGGTTGCGTGTGCGGTGGTAAGGCTGAATGATGGGTAAACCCAGGGGTGTCACCCACTCCACAGTGTGGCCGGACTTGGAGATGAGCCTGGCGCTCTCCGTCAGCCAATCCTGCAACACATGGACGCCAGCAGAGGTAAACACACGAGAGCGTACTCCGAAAATATTCAAAACCCCTTCAACACCAATCAAGAGTGTGAGTCTGCCTATTTGTTATGTTTCAAACTGTGTGTGTGTGTGTGTGTGTGTGTGTGTGTGTGTGTGTAGAGAACCGAGCAATCAAGCTCAAATCAGTGCATTTGGACAGTTGAGTGGCAGATTTAATAAAAATCGGGCTACAGATAAAAAAAAGGACACTACGTTGCACTTGGAAAACAGAAAACAGGAACTTTCTCTCCACAGCGTCGACAGACGATCCATGCATTAAGTTTCAACTTCAAGTTATTTATTATCAAATGCACAACAATTTCAGAAGCAGTTGTTGTCAATGAAGATCTTGGTTCTCAAGCCCCGCTCCATTTAGGGGACCGTCTGCTGTTCTACTTCCTGGAGCAGCATACATTTGCTGCAAATGTGCCGAGGAACATGTGAGTTGTTGTTGCTTGACTCTTTAAAAAAAAAAAAAAAAGAAGAAAAAAAAGAAGAAGCTGTGTCTGGCACAGTCTATCTCCAAGAATAGAGACCCCTATTACTGCCCCACAAGTGCCTCCTCACACATGCAGGCACACAGAGAGCTGTTGGGAAGATATATTCGTCCTAACAAGTTGAGGTAACAGTCTGGCCCCAAAGCTGCTCCATTCATCACCACCTCCCCTCCTTATAGTCCCGGGTAGAATGAAATGAAGATGGCACAGCAAGCGAGGAAACGGGAGAAGGAGATTAGCGGACGAGTAAGCTGGAGAGATTACCCGATCAATCAATAGATTGATAAGAGGCAGAGGGAGATTGAGGAGCGGACAGACGGAAGGAGCACAGCTTGAAGAGAGCGAGTAGCTATTTGACAGGATGAATGGGAAATATACAGAGAGCGTTGACGAGGTCAAGGACGATAGCAATGGGAATTGATCAGCTACCTCTCTCTTTTTCTTTCTCTCTGTCTCTCTCTCTCTCTCTCTCTCTCCCTCATACTTCAACTCACCGCTGGGAAACACAAGAGGATGTGACCTATTTAAAAGCAGCAGGTGCGCTCTCTCACACACACACACACACACACACACACACACACACACACACACACACACACACACACACACACACACACACACACACACACACACACACACACACACACACACACACACACACACACACACACCAGGTTGGCACCCAGGTATGAAGGGAAGGGGATTTTTCATGTCAGACTGGGCCATGCCGACACATTCCCAGAGGACACACAGCGGAAGTGGGTGGTGTTTCTATTTGCTGCCAGACTCCTCTCTGCCGGTGGAGATAATATACACACCCCAACCAGGTGCACGTCCCAAATCTATAAATGGACTCTATGTGATGAATGGGTGTCGTTGCCACGGTAATAGTGAAGTAAACTAGTCATCAATAAAAATAAAATATCATCCAATGTGGAGTAGTAGGTCAGAAACTAGAGTAACCTTTTTATTTCACAGGTCTTTACGAAGAACTTTGCTGCAGGGGAAAACATTGGTATTAATTGGAGGTAAATTAGAGATTATGTTCTGTTATCTCACTAAGAGTGAGTTATGTTGGGTTTATACATTGTGGTTGATTTCAAAACAAATTTATTTGAGAAAAAAAAAAAGAAGAAAAGAAAACAGTTTCATGTAAACCTAATTTAATGTTCATCCATTATTGGAAACTTTAATCTTCATATATGTTGAACTGTGTGTTTAGCTCTTTAGGTTACTCGCAATGAATTGGAATTAAAGGGATACTTCACCCACAAAATTACCATTTGTATATAAAACATTCACCGCGTGTAACCTTGTATTTACAGAGACCAAATAAAAAGTTACCAAAATGGGTGTTACTCTATACCAGGGGTTAGGATCTACTGCATGTGTGAATGTGGATACTGCATGTGATGTTTGTGGTGATTTGTTAGATGAGAAAATGTATTTGACTTTATGTAGGTGCAATGAACCCACCTGGATCTCTCTGGTCCCTGTAAACATCTCCTTTAAGCCACTGAACACCATACGCACCAGGTAATGAGATGCATCCCACACATGCTCCTGGAAAGACAACACATGATTAGGCTTATGCATTTTTTTTTTTTTCACACAGTCACACACACACACACACACACACACACACACACACACACACACACACACACACACACACACACACACACACACACACACACACACACACACAACCTTTGTGCTCTGCTGCATTTCTCATTAAAACAAACTATATATTGTGTGTGTTTTCCCCCCACGTAGTTATAATTTGGGATTAAATGTAAAATGCTAATATAAGTGATAAAAGTTGCAGCACCAAATGAGCGTGGTATATTTCTCATATCATTACAGCGATATGATCTCCTCCTCTGTGGGAGCTGCCTCATCCGTCCCCCTGTAATCACTCACAATTACACTTCCCCCTAATTCCCTGTTTAAACAATTAGGGACATTATGCAGAAGTCATTTCGCACAATCCTCTGCTGTGAGCTGGTAGATACACGGACAGCAGGATCACTCCGATCCCATCTATATGAACAATGAGATTAACTCCAACTATTGTAAGGAAGTATATAGCTATTTGACAGATAATACGCACTACACAGCTGTAAGAAGATTAAATGCCTCCATCCCCTCTGCCACGGTGTCATGTGACAGAATGGGTGGATCCGTTTACGTGCAACCAAATCGAAGTGCAATGGTTCCGAACTAAAAATAGATTCATAATGACTGTGCACAGGATATCAAATATATCTGTTGTTGCATTACACTCCCGGCCTCCCTGATAGGACCATGCAATATCTTATTTCACTGCAATAAGATGATACATAAATTAGCTTGACGAACAGAAACTTTAAAAGCTTCTGCTCTCGCTGCGTGCAGCTCCTCTAAGAGAGTGTGGTGGGATTCTTAATGTCAAGGTCAAAGCTACTGGAATCCTTTTCAGGTGGACAAAGTATACGCAGTCGCTGTCAATTTTGTGATGAACGTCTATTCGTGCACATGCAGGAGACAGTGGAGCAATAATATCCGGGGAGGATTGACTTCCTCGTACATCATTACGAGTCGGACTTGGCTCAGTGTGTGTGTAAGAATGTATATACATATATAATGTTTCTAAGCCTGAGAGGAAGACGTAAGGGGAGACCCACAGAGAGGAGATCCTGTGCTAAAGGGCCACGCTACCACACCACGCTGATGCAACCCTAAAAATAAAACAGAATGCAGTGTGAGGGAAGCCCCCGATCCATCAGCACTACCGTACCTTCGGGAACTCATCAATCTCCTTCAGTCGTTTCTCTATCTGGAGGCGTCCCCCGTAGCGCGTGACCCCGTACACCACCGTCATCACGGTCTGTTTCACCACCTTCCTGCTGATGAAGCCCTCCAGGACCTGGGCGATCTTCAAACCGCTCTGTGCGTCCCGCACTCGGAACTCCTCCACCTGTAACGCGGGGTGGGGTGGGGTGGGGTGGGGCGGGTTGGGGTGGGGTGGGGGTGTCGCAGGTAGATGCAGATGTGTGATTTACATTTAATGACAAAACAGGCTCTGTTCAAAACGTGTCTTTTGGAGGATGTTCAAATGCTCATGCACAAATATATAATCAGGGAAGAAGTACCGAAAAAAGGTCCATTACAGGAAACCGATTAATCGGTTGCCTGATCAAGGCTACTAAACCTCTGTTTTTCACTCACAAGTTAGTTTTGTTTTATTAACTGTAGGAATTAATGAATTAATTGAAAATAAGTCAACTGAAGAGTACTGATCTATTTAAAAGGGGACCAAGATCTAGATTGATAAATTGCACTCCAGGTAAGAGGAAGAAATATGTATTTTAGATTTTGGTGTTCACAACCTTTACTAAATTGTCGTACTTTATCGGACTGTACTTTTACGAGTCAACACGGTTTATTAATCCAGGTAGCTGGTTATTTCACAGGCCGGATATCGTCACGGTAATTATTCTACAATAACTGTGTCCTGCAGTGAACTGCTCTCCACTTCCAGTCAGCCCCCAGCACTTTGTAATTACAGTCACTAACTGACTTTTTGTCCTCAGCAAACTCGGATTCCTCCTGAACTGAAATGTCAGTTCACAACAATTGGCTTCAAATTGTTTGTGCTTAAAAATACGCAGGTTCACAGCGAGCCGAGCTCTTTGATTTGCACACTTGCCTCAAGCCTTTGGATGCACTTCGATGCAAGGCATGGGAAACTAAGCACTTTTAAATTCAAGACCTACAGGAAGAAACTTGAAATATATTCTCAATGCCTAATCTGTCACTCACTATGGGACATAGCGAGTCATCTGAATATTACCAGCTGAGCGACTGCCTTCCAACTAAAAAAAAAAAAAAAAATCGCGAGTCCATGCAGGGAACAAAAACACTGCAAACCAAAAAAAAACAAAAATAAAAATAAAAACCAGCCCACTGGTGCCGACCTGCTGTGCCACTCCGCTGTACACATCCTGGGGCACGTCACAGGGCATGAGGTTGACTGATGTGGCACCAATAACATCTCTGCCTAGAGCAGCGTAGTGCTGGAGACCATTACAGGAGCCGTCCTGGAGGAGAGGTGGAGGGAAGGAGAGGAGAGATTAAAGCAGGGATGTGGAGGAGGAGAGAACAGAATTACAGGGATCGGCACCAAATGGGAGAGGGCAGCGTGGGTGGGGGGGGGGGGTTACAGGTGAACAAAACAAAGAACGGATGATTTAAAGAACGTGGAGGTGAAAGAACAACAAAGAAACTAGGGAGAGGACAGAGGAAACAGAGAGAAGAGAGTAAGAGCAAGAAGAAAGCACATACTGAGCATCGGCTCAATAAAGAGGAAAAACATTTGTTTGAGGCTGTTGGTTCATAACAATTTATTTCCATGTCCCACAGCAGGAGAGCCACGAAGTGAGTTTTGCATTTAATGCTCGACTAGGAGCATCTTTAACTAACTCGTTCAACTAGACCTGGCATCAGACAGAGGAAAGTCACCAGGGGTGTTCATAATTAACTGATGATCAATTATTTGGCTTTCACACTGAATTAAAAGTAATAGGTCATTTTCTTTGTATTTTATTTAACTGTGCTAAAAAAACAATATCTAAAAATGAACTGCGTGAAGCTGTCCATCAGACGGAGTCCTTTTAAATGAGAGGAGCTGGATCTGGGTACCGGCATCGTCCCCGTGTTCAGCTCACAAGGCGAAATGAAAAGCCTAGTGTAAATATTGCAGTGAAGTTGGCCACGTTCCTGCCAGCTGTAGAATTCATCTTTTTCATTTAATTTCCATCAAAATGTGGCCTCCGACCCGAGTGTCTCTCTGCTCTTCTCTCACTTTGCCTTCATGACCCTCGTGTTCTGGCTAATGCTGTGGCATCTGTGTTGTGTGGAGGAGCAGTGGGCTGTCAGTGTGCTCAATTAAAAGTCAAGTTTCTCCTTTTGGCTATTTAGCCATTTCATTTATTCATTATTTCAGTACAAATTAATTAACATCAATTTGATGACATTGTGACTGAGTTGGCTAAAAGGCAAATTATCATCTACAATCCTCGAGCAGGTTGAAGTTCAATGCTGCACTGAGTGAAACCCTTGGAGCCACTTTCCTTTCAAAACAGCTGCATGGAGGAAGTGCTAAATACCCGGCAGTTCGTTTCCCCCTGGCCCACGCACAAATCCGTCGATTTGTGCGTGGGCCAGACTCTTGATTCCCGAAGGCTGTGCCATCGGTGTGTGTGTGGCTATGAATGTTCGTTAGTCCTGATGGGCAGGTGGCACCTTGCATGGTAGCCCCTGCCATCAGTGTATGAGCGGGTGTGAAAGGGTGAACAACATGAAGTGTTAGAGCGCTTTGAAGACTAGAAAAGCGCTTCACGAGTACAAGTCCATTGACCACTCCCACTTTGCATTGCAAATGCTGCGCAGCAATTTCCCTCGGGATAAATAGTTAGTAGTTCGATAGCTTTATCTTATTATACATCTGTAGGAGATCCAACATGTGTTACAAATCGTTATGCGACTCTGTAAATAGAGAAATAATTGTGTTGTTTTTAAATGGTACCTGGTGAACGGGGAAATGGGAGATGAACCGTGTTGGATCGGGAGATCTCACAGCGTTGGCGATCTCCATGCAGCAGCCCAGAGCCTGCCAGGGCTCATCTGCATTCATCCACCACTTCTTACCCTGAAGGAAGACAAACACGAAACACATGGAACATTAATACTGCTCACATAAACATAAACAATCTGCATATTTCAGAAACTTTTAATAGTAGCCGTTTTTGTATTTCTGCGAATTTTATCGGCGTAAACCTCAAAACTGATACGTTCCAACAAGAAATGCTATGTGGAACTATGAACGTACGGCTGGAGTAAGGCATCAATGAACAGGAAAGAGCAATAAAGACAAACTGACATTGAGAGGGTTGTCTGCCGAGTCCAAGATGTCCTCCATGATAGTGTTAGCGTACTCCAGCCGGCCCTCTAGTGAGCTCCTCTTCTTCAGCCCCGTCAGATTGACTAAGTGGATCTTTAGCCAGTCCATTCCCTTTGGGCCGAGGGGCTTCCCCTCTGCAAACAAAAGGACAGCCCGGGTCACATCGCTTCCTAGGTGGTTAAAGTACGGAGGACAGGGGTAGGTACGTCCCCGGAAGTCCATGTTGTGAGGGAACCAGAAGATCTCGTCCCGCATGTGGTTGGCGATGGAGAGTTTATATAGAGCGTCCATGCGAAGGCTGTGCATCTCGCTGCATTTCTTTTTGGCATTAATCACCTCCCGCTTCATGTGGGCTTTCTCAGAGGCGGTATAAGTGGGATCATGGGCGATGAAGTGGGGTATTTTGGGGGCCTCCGACATAGGAGGAGGGATGTCTAGCTTATCACTGCCCCGATCATTGAAGATGGAGATAATAATGTCCAACAAGGGTTTGTTGATACTCCAGGCACAGTTGCCCAGCTGGTTGAGAGAGTCCAGGACTGGTAGCAGGTTCTGGCATTTCTCCAACAACGCCTCGTGTTGCGTGGCCCCTTCCACTGTGCGCATCAGCTTGGTAGGCGTCAGCAGGTAGGCTCCAAACTTGACAGACGTCCAGGGCACAGGAGGGCACAGCATCGGTATCACATAGGAGTCAAAGGTCAACTTGGTCTCCATGGCGTCCTGCTGCATCTGAGTCAGGATGGGGTGGGGTTTGATGAAGCCGACCTGGAGGGTGAAACATCAAAGGAAATCCCATTAGAAGCAGAAATGAGCAGAGAAAATAAATAAATAATCACTATTCGAACATCTGATTTTAAAATCATAACTGACAAGAAAAACAATGAACAACCTCTGCACTGAGTACAGGCCCAAACAACCAGGATAAACACAAGTTAACAATGAGATCATTCATCGTTCATACAGCTGGACACCAGTTAATGTCAGATAGCCGACATCCACAAAGGACTGTGATAACTGTAGCTCCAGAAATAGGGATGCACCAATCCAGCGTTTCCAGTCGTGATACCGATACCTGGGCTTTGGGTCTCGGCCAACACCGAGTACCGATCCGAAACCAGTGTTTAATTAATGAGCTGTATGCCTCACTGTGTGGAAGGGACTGGGATCATTCTTTGAAGTGGCAACATCAGGCTTGACTTAAAAATGGCTTGCCTAACTTTGTAAAACAAAATGTAGCAAATAAATACATCAATATTAATGTACTGAATTTTTTTTTTTTATTAAAAAAAACAAAAAAAACAAAACAGGAATTAAAGAAAAAAATGTATATAGTATATGAACATAAATATGAATTGAATAGATCGGCTCCATTGTCACAGATACCCGATCAAGCTATTTGAGTCAGTATCGGTGCATCCCTATCCATAAACCTCACCACTAAACTGAATTGTCCCACTTTCATTTCATTAAAAGTGATCACTAAAATGTGGCTTACATACTGGAGCTTCCACATTGCAGATGAACTAAAGGAACTTCTCTCTTCGTCTTTATTTGATGTAAAAGCAGGGTGGCAGACCGGAGGGGAAGCGTTTCCCAGGCCACGTCTTTGATGCGACAGAATTACTGTGTCGGAGTTCTAACTCGTACGTACAACACGCAGGACTGGACAAAAAGACCATCATAAGAATAAATACAGTAACCTGACAGAAAAAATAAAACACCTCAGCATTGGTTGCATGAGTCAGACTGTCGTGCTGTGCTGTAAAATCATTAGGATGCTCCCCTGATGGGCTAACCTCCGAAGAGAGAACGGAAGGGGAGGGGGAGAATACGAGAAAAGGACTGAATTCTGCAACAGTGTCAAAGTGCATCAAGTCCAAAAAGTCCATGATTCTCTCTCTCCCTCTCTCTCCCTCTCCCTCTCTCTCTCTCTCTCTCTCTCTCTCTTCCTGCCTCTCCCATGACACGGTCGGCTCACCCTCCTGCAGGGTCCCGTGGCAGTAAATCAGCAAGCCAATTAAGGGGACACTAAAAAAGGGATTAACCCAGAACCCATTCATCTTGCTCGACTGTTCCCCCTGCCAGTTCACACAAGGAGGGGAAATGGTTTTAGGAGTCACACTCCTTGGAGCTTCACAGGTGGATAGGTGTACGAGGCAAGAGGCTTTAAAGTGAAGGTCGAGTGTTTTCGGGTATTTCCTGAGTTTCTGCTCCACTCGGGGTTCTTTCCACATCAATGCGAATGTTAACTTCTGTGCAACAACTGTACCTGGTTAACTTAAAAATCGGACTAATTGTGTGTCATTTTCAAAAAGGTCATAATGAATAGAATAGATGGATTTAACTGACGCAGGGTTCTCATAATGAACAGTTGTATTTTCTATACTTTTGAATATTTTTCTCAGGATTCAGGAGATCCCTTTAAATATAATCCTTGACCATTTTTCCACATGAATCTCGGCTGAAAGGATCTTTTTTTGCTCTGGTTTAAAGCTCGGTAATCCTGTTACCAGGTTATCAAAGCCCCGTCTATTTGGCGGGAGCATGAATCGCTCCCAACTCCCTGGGAGCAGAAAGACTCGCACATCCACTGTACCTGTCGTGTGCTACGGAAGGTGTACATGTGGTACAGGATGGGGATGTGCTTCCTCTCGAAAGTCGAGTTCAGGATGTCGCTGTTGATTTTGAGGTTCTTGACCATTATATCCACCATGTAGGTGCCCAGCTCCAGGGACACGATGTACGGCCAGTAGGTCTCTCCTCCCTGCAGCGAGGGTCCGGAGCTCTGGTCCATCTCAAGCTTACACCACTGCTCGCTGGGCAGGACGTCGTACTCCTGGAGGGAGAAGAATGGAAGCGGGTTGTTTTTCCATTGAGTGAGGGCGGAGTCGTCACAGTGAGCTACAGCGGTCGCAAGGCGCGTCGACATGCGAGAGAAGACCCACGACCTCGGTTTTGATATTCAGACCTAAAATAATTTGTCAAACAGGCATTGTTTTTGTGATCTAATCAAAAGATAGCTCTCATGTCTCAAGAAATATGATGAATACTGTTATAAGCCTTGATGTATTAATATTTCAGCCAAAAACAAGAGCACACAGCGAGGGAGCCTTCAGGAACGAGATGATCCAAGAAACATTATTTAGTCCTCAGATAAGTAAGTTGATTGTTTGGTGTCATAACAACAACAAAAACACAATAATAGGCATCATTTTGACTACAAAGGCCGCATGTAAACAAACTAACTTTAACTAACTTCTGGTATAACTCGCTACTGGAGTGTAATGAGCTGTTGCTCATTACAATCCTGATGACTGTGCTATTTTTCCCCCCAGTGTACCAGAACTATCAAAGCACTGGTGGAACCGAACAGAGAGCCATGGACTGTCTTTTATGCAACTACAAAAAAATTGTTTATATGCTTTGTAAGAAATAATTACTTCATTATGTTTCACATACGGCCTAATAGGGCTGCACGATTATGGCCCAAATGAGAATCACGATTACTTTTGATCAATATTGAGATTATTCACGGTTTTAGGGACTAAATATTTTGTATTGAACATTTAAATAAACAGAGCACTGCTTCCTGCACTACAACACTACATTCATGCTAATGTACAAATCTTTGCATCAAAATGAGACCGGTACCATAGACTGTAAATAAGAGATGGACGTTGCCACCGTGACTAAGTCCCAAGGTAGCCACACCCTAAAGCATGCTTTATCGTGCTTGTTATTCTAAATGAGAGAATCATTTAAGAAATGAACATCATGCTGCATTGAAGAAGACGTGAAAGTAGCGATTGAGATCATGAACTCGTGTTTACAATGTTTGAGAAGTAGGGTCATTTTCTCATAGACTTCTGGACAACCAGTCTTCTTTTTGCAACCTGAAACTATTAACCCAAAATATTATTATTCTGCTCCGGACTGCAGCTGAAAGATTCAGGAACGTTTTTCAGAGACTGCCACTGTAGGGTGCGCGTGCAACGGCATGACAACATCTAGACCGCCCGCCGACGGCTGGCTGTTAGTTTGGGAAGCGCGACATTTGATATGCATTTTACATTATCATACGCATTATAAATGTGAATTTCACAGTAAACCTTGTTCATTTAAGTGTGGGAAGCCGAAATCGTGATCAAGATTTATATTCGATTATTGTGCAGCCCAAAGAAAAAGAAAAAAAGGGTTCGTCCCCACTGTAAGTACTGTGATGCCCCACAGTGCATGCAAAAGACATCTTGCTCAGGAGACACACTCTGTTATGTAAAACTAATACACTTAAGAAGTACATACACGAGAAGACACGGGGTGCAGGATGATTTCTCTACCTTAGTGTCTTTGGCCAGCAGGTCTGTGTAGGAGTTGTAAATGTTGCGCAACTTTTCCACCATCTGGTTTTGGTGCTTCTGCCGCACAGAGTACTTGGTGTAGACCCTGTTGCCCAGCTCTCTGGCTAAGATCTTCAGTGACTCTCCGCTGGGTGGCAGGTTGGCAACGCTCTGAAGAGCAGGGCACAGTTCAAAGCGTCAAACAGAGGAAAACATTTCGAAGAATTCTGTCACAAAAAGCAGATCTGACTTAGTTTTAATGAAAAAGCAAATCCCTCAGTCAGGGGGGAAATCAAAGTGTAAATGGTCTTTTCAGAATAAAAAAAATACACATGCTGTGCATTTGTCTATGTTATAAGCAGAGGTCTCTGATCAAAGCGCGCCATCCTTTGCTGCCAAAGATGAAGCCTGATGCTTTTGCAGCTGTTGTCACTGTCAGACACTTGATTTGTGTTTCGTGGTTTCCCAGATGGGTTTCGGTCGTATTGCACAACGGCAGTGTGGGGAAAAGAAAGGGAGCGTAGCGGCGACATCACAACAAATCTTTTCTATGACATCGTAGTACAGTTAAGCCGTCCATCCATTTGACTCAAACCCTGACAAGTCTTTGTTAAAGCCAAGACTTCTGGCTTTTCATTGAGTGGTGAGCTGGGTTAGGTGGTTTGTATTACCTGTATCATGATGTCGACATACTCTCTATCCTCCAGCACACAGAGGTAGGGATAAAGGTTAAGCCGGTAGTCCTTGGTGTTGGTGTTAGCCAGGATCATCTTACTCTCCCTCAGGGTCTGGAGGAGGATCTTCTGCCACTGTGCCCGCTGATCCTCCAGCAGCTCCCTCTGGAAGGACAACACAACTGATCTCATGACACTGACTGCCAGCAGGAAACCCTCAAAAGACGCGTCAAATGAAATAAACAATCCTGCACCGCGGCTTGTTTATCGCACACTGCATGAACCACATGGAGCGTCATTTTAAAGCGTGAAGCGGGAGATGGGGCCACCTCTCACTGGACACGAGGTATTGTGAAGCATGAGCGTGCTTTTCATTTGATGGTTAGGCTTCATTGGCGCAGAAACCTCCAGGCGACGGGGAGAAAACAGACGATCCTTCTGAGAGAAACACTACTGGGCCACCGACTGATTCATATAAGACTATAGAACTGGAAGGAAAAACTTTCTCGGCCCATTAGAATGACTTGCAGCGATGTAATCGATGCGTCAGTGATACCATACATCCTCGTAACATTGAAGTTAAAAGGAATTGTTTGACATTTTCGCTTCCTTGAAAAGATCGATGCTACTAGTATGAAGCGAGCGCCAGTTAGCTTAGCACAAAAACTGGTAAATAGCGTGCCTGGTTTAAAAAAGAAAAATCTGCCAACCAGCCAACTAATTAACATTTTATATCTGGTTTGTTTAACCCGTACAACAAACAAAATGTTAAAACGGCGAGTCGTGGTTTTTGGGGGAGTTACATGGACAGAGCCAGGCAAGCTGTTTCTCCCTGCTTCCAGTTTTTATGCTAAGCTAAGATAATTGCCTGCTGTCTGTAGCTTCATATTTAACACACAAACAAGTGTGGTATTGATCTTCTGATCCAACGCTTGGCAAGAAAATGAATGAAGTGTATTTTCAAAAGGGTCAAAAATATAGTTGAATTCCATTTTGGGTGGTTTAGCTTTATATAAAGAGTTAATGATTTAAATGATCCACCAGCTGATGTGGCTGAAGGCTCTCTCTGTCCTGTGGCCATTACATTTGCATTGGCTGCTGGTGACTAAGTTATACGAGTGAAATATACCTCAAAATGAGTTTTTCCAGGTAATTTCAACATCTTTTGTTTTTTTCCCCATCTTGAAAGGCCTAAATATCACATCTTATTTCAAGAAATCTTACCAAGAGAATTGTCCTATCAAATTTATGTTTATACTTTTTACAAGCAAAAACATCTTGTGTTCATTGTTTATTATTCTTGAAGTGTTTTTTTTTTTCCCCAGTGAAAATACCTGAAGTGTCTTTAAGTTTAGTGTTGATTATTTTCCATTTCCATTTTAAATTAGACAGCCATCTAAACCCACACTGTTCTGTGCTCTCACATTGTGGTACGCATTTTTGATCTGATGCGATTTAAAAGTGGGAGAAGCCAGAATAAGCACTTGCCTCGGCATTATTATTTTTGGTGCACTTTAATCACATTTTCAGCTATGCTTCTTGATTTTCACGATTGACATGAAACCATTGAATGAATAATGCAAAATGAGATTATGTAGATGGGAGAGCAGTTGTTTTGCTCATGTGTGCATACCGGATTGTGGCTATATGCATGTTCTGTGCACGACTGTGTGTATGTATACTCTTCAGTCAGTCTGGATTGTGGATGGAGAGGTGACCCGGCGTTCTCTCCGGCGGTTTCCATTACAATAAATTATTATTCTGCCCTGCCTGTCTGTAAATGCTTCCTGACCACCAGGGACTCTCGGCCTGCTCGCTTCCCACGTAGCCCGTCTGCAGAGGCAGACGAGCCGGTCTGGACTGTAAATGCCAGAGCTGGAAAAACGGCACACCACAGGAATACGTTTCTTACTCTCCCACGTCCCGCCGAAATGCATATTATTTAAAAGTTCATATCAGGGAAAAAGAGAAACTTCACCTCGTAGCAAACAATGGGTATCCTTATAAGCCTATTAAATAAATGTCAATACATCATCAGTATGTAAACAGTGTTATATTAGTATGATCTTTTCAAACAGACAAGACCCCTGACAAGATAAACACACCCTCTATGTTTGTATTGTGAGCCAGAATGTTGGATTATGCAGGATTGTTCGCAGATTAAAGAGACAAAATTACAGCACAAATGGAACTATGTTTGTTTGGTTTTTGTTTTAGGAAGCAACAAGGTTCATGGGAAATGTTGTCTTCTATTTCAAAAAATATTACATAAGCAACAACATTCTTGTAGATATAGGGTACCAATTATTTCAACCTGTCTGACAATAATGAAGTGAAATACCAAATGTTGTACCTTTAGCATATTTTAGGATTTAAGGTTCGATATAGATTTTTTAAGACCAACCCACCCATTATTAACAACTCCATAACACACCATTTTTTAAATAATTTGTGGATTCTCAGCATCACAGCACCATAAATCCACATTTCTAAATATCTAGTGTAATGAAGTGTGATGAAGATGAGGAGAGGCAACAGGTGGGTTTGTTTACCATTTTAGCCATGTGTTCAGTAACGGGCTTGGCAGCCTCCACAGAGTCGATGGTGATGGTGCAGGCCTGTTCCATGCTGAGCTGAAGTTTGAAACGCTCCTGAAGCTCCTCCTGAGTGAAGTCCAGTTTGGGGTACTGGTGGTCTGACCTCTAAAAAAAAAAAAAAGAACACACACATACGCAACAGTGAGAAAGACAGAACCTGAGAAATAATGATTGCTTCACCTGTATGACATTAAAAAGGTCAAGTGTTCAGAATTCGGCGGCATCGAGCGTTGAGGTTTGCGATCGCAACCAACTGAACGACCCCCTGCTCACTCCTGAGTCGTTAAGTGGAAAAACCGAGGGGACACCATATCGTTCGGGACCTTCACCCTGCCTACTTTAGAGGCAACGAAATTCAGACGTTGGCCGGCGTTACCAAGGTGGCCTTCAGGTAACGTAAAAAACGCCAGTGTTTTTGGTTTGTCCATTCTGCGCTGCTGTAGAAATGTGACACAGCGGACTCCGTGAAGAGGACCCGCTCCCTATGTCAATATGTAAGACTCATTCTAAGGTAACGAAAAACTCAACGATTATTAGTTTCCGGTGATTTAACACCAATAACAACGTAGTTATAATATCTGACAATAGTTCCCTCCTAAAACGTGCACACTGGCCCTTTAAGGGACTTTCTTGCCTTGTGCTTAACCTCTCAAGATCGACAGACAGACACTGATCTTACTTTTAAAAACACCCACCAATCACCTGATGGTTGGAAGTTGCTTGGAACACGACCTGTGGACAAGCTTTGCCTGAGGGGATCAATTCAGGGCAAGAAGTAAAAAGAGTCTTTTCAGGCCAGCGAGCGACAGCCAAGTCATAAAACCATCTCAGTCTGCCGCCAAGAGAGCGTTAAACCCAGCTTCAATCTCACAAGCTTTGGCTCAGTATTGCTAGAGAGCAAACAAAGAGTTCATTGTTCCGAGTTTATTATTTTCAAGATTCGACTGGACATTAAATGGCAGGTTAGCTGGGATGGTGATTTTTGGAGTCACTGAAATCACTCCAGCAAACAGAGTGTTCTACAAAAGCCGACATTGACGCTGTCCCGCACATAAGTATATGCTAATAACTAAAAGACATTTGAAAAGCTCATGGCTGATTTTTCATTTAGTAGGTAATTTAACATGCTTTAGTGCTGCTAACATGTAAACTAGCTTGCCGTAGTTATATATGATGTTATACTTATGTAAAAATGTCATCAGGTTTATAATTCTGTTTAATATAATAATTCAGTTCTAATTCCTTGAGGGGTAATTGTAACTGATAATAATAACAATAATAATAGTAGTAGTAGCTGTTATTCTTTTCTCATTCTTTTAAAAATCATTGTAATCAATAATAATAAAAAGAACAACAAAAGTACAAGTACACCAATAATAGTGCTCACTTACATCCAGCCAGATCAAAGTGGTTTGCACTGACAAGGTGACTTACTGTAAGGAACATTTTATTTCTCGCTAAAATAAATAAAATGTCCTTTAATAGTAGATTGTTGTTCACAGCGGCAGTAAGAGCATTATCTGCACACAGCGTAGAAAGGCTGTGGGCATGAGTGGGTCGAGTACATAACAGCAGTAACAACAACATCAGACAGTAAATCAGGCCTCAGAGAGACGGAGCATGGCCAGCAGCCAGAGCTAAGCTGAAGCTCTTTGTACAATATTACAACTTCAGAACAATAAGTTAGCTAAGAAGCTAACGCCACACGATCAGTACACCAGGAGAAAATGTGCCGGTGGTTTTGAAGGTACAAACTTCTGAAGCTTCTGGGATTCAAAGAAAAGCAGAAAGCTCAACACGTGGCGCTGGAATTATTTTTTTTTTTTAAAAGCAAAGCTGTGCGATTCCATTTAAAACTGAACAAACTCAAAGTTTCAAACCTATAATGTTTTTTCCTAATCCCAACCGTGTCCAGCCCACAATGCATTCACAATGCATATGAGCCAGTTTCCAGATGAACATGACGATCAGATGATAGAATACCAAACAATCTCTGATGACAAGTTGAAACTAGATCAAACTGCATTTTGTACGAGCATCAGCTTAATCAAAATTCCATCTCACAACAACAAACACTATTCTAATTAGATTGCGTGTGTGTGTGTCTGCTGCTAACACCGATTCAAAATCCTCCGGAGACCATCCAGTCTGCTCCTCCGTTATCTAGCGGACCAGTTATTTGGACAGCCTTTCAGTCATTAAAATCAACCTGCCAGAAAGTCACAGTCACAGTCAGATAACCAGACTCACAAATGCAATCGGAGGCAACTGTAATGGAGCAGTCACATTTGACCTGTTTCACATTTCACCACAGCGGCATAGTCTCACATACACTCCGAAGACAGAAATACATGACCTGCTGACTGTTGCCATCACACACGCAGGTCAGTCATAAGATAAAAGGAGACCAAAAATATGTCACTCAGACGGCGACGACGTCGACCAAAGTGAACGTGGCGCAAGGCTCGGAGGCTAAAAATACCGCGAATGAACAAAAAGCTGTTAATGAATTATGTGAGAATCATCAGTGGAAGGGAGGTGGGGAAGGAAGAAAAAACAAAATTCATAAAAATAAAAAAAAGGAGGAGGAGAGGTGAGAGGAGGAGAGGCAAGGAAATCGAGGGACCCATTAGAAAGCAGAGTTGGCTCACTATAAATAGGACAGAGCCTCTCTGGCTGTGAAGGGGTGACAATCAAATCCTTCGTAGTTACGCTGGAGCCTTGACAGCTTTCCCAGCTCTCTGGGGCTTTGACACTCAAAACATACACAAGACTCAGCCTTGAAGAAATAACTTGATATGTATTAATAGTCATACATTAACGCTCCTTAACATAAACCCCCATGCAGTTCCTAAATACAGTCAAGTCATTACTATAATGCTTTTTGAGTGAATATCCACTACATATGAAATATACGTGTCATGGCATATACAGTACATCGTGTCTTTTTAAAGTAACACAAACTGGGGTATAAAATTGCTGATTACAACAAAAACATTTGCTGTCCAAAGATTAGCATGAAGCAGTCACTATGACATCCACTGAATTTACTGTAAGATTTGAAGCACGCGGACCAGCAGCCAACACTTGGACGTACATGACACCGGTTATGATGACTTGACAGATTCAACGGTTTCTGTGCTTATTTTTAAAATAATGACTGATGCTAAAACTCTTGAATCTCTGAATGCTTTACTTTAAGTTAACTTTGGCGAACCACAAGGATTACTGCCAGGCCCATTTCTCTGCTATTCATTCATACATCTCACATTTTTCATTTCAATACACTGATATATATATATGTATATATATATATATATATATATATATATATATTAATATATATATATATATATATATATATATATATATATATATATATTATATATATATATATACATATATATATATATATACATATATATATATATATATATATATATATATATATATATATATATATATATATTTATATATATATATGTATATATATATATATATATATATATATATATTATATATATATATATATATATATATATATATGTATATATATATATATATATATATATATATATATATATACCAATTAAGACCCCTAAAAGAAGTCAACAACCTTCAATATTAATCATTCATGTGTGTGTGTGTGTGTGTGTGTGTGTGTGTGTGGTTTGATCAGATTTGATCGACAGAGGTCTGGCAACATGAGCAACTAAAGCGCAGACAGATATTTATTTAAAAAATATTGCTAAACTCTATTTATTCAATCTTTATTCATCCAGGATAATCACATTGAGATTTTAAAAATGCTTTTACAATAGGGGGTGGGGGGGGGTCCTGGTTGTAATATACGGCCTCTGAATTACGTGCCTTACAGACCCCTGCCCACATAAAGACAGGGAGAAAGGCAATGACAAAAAAGTTAATATTCACAATAACCTTAACTGTTCAAACTTTGGGAGAAAATAACGCGTTCATGTGGAGGGGCCATCGCTCAAAGTCATAATTGGGAAAATAGGCTGTCAGTGGCTCTAAGTCAGCTAATAATACATCAGTGTACCGCGTCAAAGCCCTCATGGGATACCTGTGTGTAGAAGTCGTGGACCAGCGATGAGGGGCACGGTGTTGTGCTCCCGTTGAGGCTGGGCTGGTAGTCGGGCTGGACCATGTGCACGGCCTTCAGCACCATGTCCCTCTCATCCTGCCGGAACACACACCGGCTGAACAGGTAGTCCACACACAGGCCATCCTCCTCCATCTGGCTCAGGCACCTGGACACACAGGGACATACAGTTGCTGTACCAGGTTTCTGTTGGCCCCTGAGCAGATTTGACCCATGTTACATCAGTGGGGACGCTCAACAGGACAACTGGCTGAATCAGGTTCTGAGATATCTGGTTTTTGAATCGCCCCTATTGGAGTTTCTTTGGGATTGAAAACATGCAGTCCAGTTATTCCCCCCCCAAAAAAAGACAAAACAATATATTACAGTGTAAAAAATAGACCATAATAAAGACTTATTTTTCCAGAGTCAGTCCGCACCAGTAGAACTTTAATGCACAGCCAATTATTGGATCTAAGATGAGGACGTCCCCCTCTTCGTTGACGAAGACCCAAAAGACGGATTAGTAGAATAACATTTATATAGACAATTCTTTTTTTTTTTTTCATGTTTTTTATGTTTGTTTTTTTTCTCATGCTTATTTCTTTGACAATTCTAACCACATCTCTAGTAAACACAATATTTAAAGTGGTGCTTTTGATTCTTTGTTTGAGAAACCTTTATACCTCGCTTTGTGATTTACCAGAAAATACATATTTTTCCTTTGAAAATTAAAGTCAAAATGTATCAATGTAAAAGATGGCATTGCTTGTTTTGTAAAAGCTGGCTGCGCTTTCCATAAAATATGCATATATACACACACTAAAATATGAAGAAAATATAACCTCCGTACAACTCTGTTGCAGGAAGTAATTTCAATACTCAAGTGTTGAGTCAGATGCAGCGTTCAGAAAGTTTCGCCAGAGAACCAACCCATCAGATGACTCAGTAGATTTTCATTTACGTGGGAGATTATGGTTGATATGATGGAACAGACTCCGGAGTCTGATCTCAAGTTCAGAGATCGCGACCTTCTGACCTGCCTGTTGATGTGGGAATGGGAGTAAGATAATCATATAACTTGCTGGGCTACTGATTAATTCAGCTTTTAAAAAGAACTCCCCTGTCTGTCGGGTCATTGTATATGGGTCTCGCCTTCCCCAATCAACAGTTGCAGAATATCAATTGAAATATTTGCACTGACGGGGAGCGGGGGGAGTGAGGGGGGTCTGTCAGAATCAAAACGAGGCAGATGGGCACTGACGACATGAGTGAAATGTATATTTAAATATAATCTTCTAGAGAGAGTGCAGTCTCCATGACTGGACTGCAGAATAATAATAAAGATAATACCAATGTGCAACCGGTCCCTGGAATTCAAATGAGAGGTGCAATAACACGATTATATTTTAACTCAATTTGATACGTTACCTCAGAAGGCCTGTGAATTAATATGTTCAGCCTGGTTGCATCTTTATTCTTCTGTAATTAGTGAGATTCGGGGGCTTTGGGGATAAATATTTTTGCTTGTGCAAACGATTCATGAATTTGAGTAAATAATGTTATTAAGCTGTACATTGATGTATTTCTTCTGGTCTATAAATTGAGCCGATGCAATGTTTATTAAAATGACTAAATGTCTTCCAGGTACTGAATTATATTTGTGTGGCCGACAATGAGCACTCCTTCTTATGCATGGAATTAAAGGTGGCTTATGTTTACAGGGGTAGAACCTTGTTATTGGCATGCACACTTTCGGGTATAAAGCCCAACGACGAGCCTGAAGATCATGTTTGGTTGCACTGCTCCCTTGAGGTTAACAACGCAACTACATGACTGAGCCAAGAGACAGACACGAGGAAACCCCATTTGTCATCGACCACAGAGGATGAGAGAGCTCTGCACTCTTTTTTTCCTAAAGACAAACATAAATAACAGCTAAATAATTACCGTCTGGTGGAAACCTTTGCTCAGCAACTTCCACCGACTTAATATATCCAGAAGTGAGCAGGGTTCTGCACATGAATAAATAAATAATAATCGAGGAAGCCTTGTATTGCAATAGTCTGTCGGACGTCTAGTGTTTGAAGTTATGAAGTGTATGTTATATTTCCGAGGTAAGCCAAGGAGGTCAAATTCCTTTAGTATTTGCACTCAGGACTCGGATTCTCGAGTGATGCAATGTGCAATTTTGGTCAAAGTAAATGAGAGAGAGCCTCCAACAAAGAGGGGATTAGTCTGGGTGCCGGCACTGTGGTCCAGAGGAACAAAGACAGCAGAGAGGTTGAAAGATAGGGCATAATCAGCCTGGTGACTGCTCTGCTGCACCCTCAGGAGCAGGGCGCTCTGGAGGACACAGCACTTACAAAAGGGAAAAACTTAGAGGGATAAGGAGGGGGGAAGAGAGAGAGAGAGAGAGAGAGAGAAGCAGTCCAGCCTTAATAAATGGGCAGAAAACACAATATAGAAAAGAACAGGCAGACTATATACACATTGAGAGAGAGAGAGAGCGAGCGAGAGCGAGAGAGAGAGAGAGAGAGAGAGAGAGAGAGAGAGAGAGAGAGAGAGAGAGAGAATGACGGTGAGGACTATTGGAGAGACGAGAGGCGGCTTGGCCAGAGACGGAGCAGGAGGTGCACCGCTGCAGAACAACGATGTCATACAAGCATCGGCTTACAGTGATCGATGGACCAACCGGATACCGACCCACAGGCCCGCTGCCCGGCCACCTGTCCCGCTATTGGACCGCGCTGCATAGGGTGATGTCTCCCGAGTCCATAATTGTTTTGGCAAACTGTTTGATGAGCAGCCATTGAAATTAACTACATGGATGTAGGCCTCAAAACACAACAGCACCGCAGTGTGGCATAAAATCAATAACAATAGAGGATTAAATCGTTGATCGCAAGTATCTGAATGACAATTAATCGTCAACTGGAAATCAGGGTTGCGATAGCCCCGACATAAAAGTGATAATATCTCATCATTTCACTGCAAAACCATGTTGTAGGAGTGGGCTCTTTCGCATGGTGTGATTAGAAGCTACAGTAGCTGCGCTCCGGGTCACAAGGTGCATTCTGTGGGCTGAACTAAGGTTGCAAAGATTCCGGGGGAAATTCAAGCTGGACTTAACGGGAGTTAACAGGAATTCATGAGAATGATATTAAAAAAATGGGAATAAAATAGAAATATAGGAAGTAATTTGCTCAGGCTGTATTTACCATGTCATATGCAGACGGAAACAAACCTTAAAATCAAGGAGATTGATTCCATTAATTTGCCAAATAAAAATCCATTAATTTATGGAATAAATACAGCGTGAAATGAACAACGTGGCGAGTTAGCTAGCTAGCAATCTGAGCAGACGATGTGGGCTGTGTGCAAACTCAGGGTTGCAAAGGTTGCCACACCCCCTTCCCAAAAAATGAGTTCAAGATAAAAAAAAAAAGGTAACATTTTTATTTAGAAATTATGCAAAATTCCCCAATATTCCTGACCTTAACTTTTCCAGAAATTTCCAGACCCTTTGCAACTCTTGGCTGAACCTGCACTCCCTCTTAGAATGAAGGGATCTTCCATCGAAAAAGACCAAAACTTAAAAGTGTATTCAGGGAGAACTTGTAAACTCAAAAGATAAAATAAACTACCAAGAGGAAGTTGTCTTCGACATCAACAACAAAGTGGAAACTAACCGTAGAACACAGTCAAGTTCACAATACCTGCGTGTACCCAACAAGCCCTGATATTTTTCACAACTGGCAGACAATGTACAGAGTTAATAATAAATATCCGGACCAAACCAATAATGGATTTTGTTTTAGGGTGATGCAGAAATCGATATGTGAGAGTTAAAAGCTTCTGGAGTTAGACAGCCCTGTCAACATATCGTGATGTTTTCTGGAAATGAGGGCATGAAAGTGCATTGTTCAACAGGGTCTATACAGTATTTAAAAATGCATTAGGGGAAACTGAAACAAATACCCTTTGTGCCCTGTAGTTTTTCCTGCTATAATAACTTCAGGCCCCCCCCCCCCCCCCCGGGCAGCCGGTCAGCTGATTGTATTGGCTGCCATCAAACAGGCACACACACTGACATGTGTAGTGTTCTGCTGAAGCTGTGTATACTGTATGTGCTAAATGTCATGCAATCAATCTGGGTGTGGGTCTGACACAGTCGGTGACATAAAAACTTGATAAATAATACTTAACGTCGATTTGTCAGGATGACCTAGTTACCGGCTGTCATGGTTGTCCTTGATGAAAAAATTTGCAAAAATTTGCAAAGGTTTCCGAGCAAAAAAAGAAGAAGATTAACTTCACCTGCATGACGGCAGAGTTCTGCTGTCTTGTAACTATTTAATTAGCCAGAGCCAACCTCATTAACACTCGGTGTGTCAGCATGCTGCCACAACTAGTCGAGGCGGCCTTGGGAAAAGCTACAATAATTGTTATAGAATCCTCAAAAAAAAAAAAAAAAAAAAATAGACAAAAGAATTTAAGAAACAAACCCTGTGATGCTGGGTTGCCATGGAAACAACAGCGATGAGGAAAAGGAACAGCAAGTGAGGTTCAAAGTGTTATGAACACTTGATTCTGTCAGCTTAACACAGAAGAGACACCGAACACCGATACTGTGCGGCACTCAAAATAAAACAGGTCTTAATTTACAATTGATAAACACGACAACTTGTATTTCTTACAACTGGACCATAATGGCAAAGGGAAGCTATGACCATCCCAAAATTCAGAAAGGAACATCCTAATAAACATAATTGATTTTAGTCTAAAAAGCCCAACTACAGTCTCTTGAGGCTTTGCTGCTCTTTAATCCCCTTGTGAGCAAAGTTGTAGAACCACCTTCAGACCAACACTGCTGTCCTGCAGCCCTCCGCTAAATCAAACAAAACCCAACAATGAAAAGAAAAATTACAAGCAACTGTTTGTTTATTTGCTACACGTTGCTTCTTCTCTGACGCCATTAATCTTAGTTTAAAATCATGGCTTCAATCATTAATAAATAGTGTATGCAAGAACTCAGAAAGGAAGTGCAAAAGTGCAAACCATGAGCACAGCATGACCCCTGCTGGTGAGCCTCTGTATTACAACTAGTCTCCTTTAAAACTCAAAATCTCTGTCCCGTGGTTTACAGAAATACTCCTCTTACAAATAACACATTATACAGAAAAAATCTTAAATGCTTGTAATTACAAACATACAGCTTATCACGAGTCTTGTTCATGGGTGGGGTGTGTGTGTGTGTGTGTACCTTGTGATGACCTTAGGGGAGCAGTTGGGATTGCGGCCCATACACTCCAGGGCAGTACAGTAGGATCCCAGATTTGGCTTCAGACCAGCCTCTTCTAACAGAATAAATATGCGGCCGATCTGATTTAACGTGCCCTACAAACAGAGAGAGAGAGAAATGCATGGGAATGACCATTAATCTTGGCTGTTACTGAACAAAGCTGAGACTTCATATTGTTGTTAACTTATAGTACCAGTCAAAAGTTTCATTCACATTGAATGAGAAGGTGTGTCCAAACGTTTGACTGGTACTGCATAAAATACAACAGAAAGAACGACAACTACCAGAGAACCTGAGAATGTGCAAGTATTTAAAATACTAACACTCGCACATTATCTCATTCACAAGTAAGTACCATCTTGAGGAAGTTCGCCATGAGTTATAAACAGTGACAATGCAAGATTCGCTAGGTTGTTCAACCATTCAGCTTCATAAATCTTAGTGTTCTGATTGGTTAAAACACCACACACAAAAAAAAAAAGAGGTGTAGCTAAACAAATGCTTGTTTCAATCCATATTAAAACATAATGTCTTGGTTGTTGAATTCACCTTCTTGGCCCACACCCTCATCATGATGTTGTAGACGTCTGTGTTCAGGTGTTTCCGTCGACTCATGACTCTGTGCTGGCTGAGCAGGAAGCGGTGCGCCCTGTCGTTGTCCCCGGCAAACACACACGCCTCCAGGTAGGAGCGGATGCTCAGCTGGATGTCCCCGCATGCAGTTGCCTCCGTGTCCTCCAGTAGGCGCTGCGAGTTACTCGCCGACGTCCACTGGCTGACCTGTTGACTGAGCCTCCTCTCCAGCTCCTCCACCTGAGCCAGCTCTTCGGCCCTGGCCTGGGCCTCGGCGACGGCCTGCTCCTGGCTCTCTTTACTGGCAACCGGCTTTTTAGAGCCCTTCTGTTTCCCTTTAGACTCTTTACGTGCCACGGTGGTTGCAGCGGGCGTCCCCGCTGCAGCAGCCGCCGCCTCTGTCGAAGTAACCGCAGCCCGAATCTCATCAGACAATTTCACGCCCCCGTTCTTAATCGAGGGCGCGGTCTTGGATATAGTTTTGTGTGAAGTACCGGGGAGCGCCAAGCTGCTTTTGCTCCCTTTGGGTTTGGCGGTGGGTTTCTCCTTGACATTCTTCTGTATTTTCTGATGGAGGTGCTGCTGTTTTGTGAGTTTGTTTTTCTTCTCCTGAGTTAGTTTTTCCATCCAGCGGCTGGGCTGCAATTTAGACGCCGCTTTAAGAGTCTTTCCGGATTTAGGAATGTCAGTTTTCTCCTTAGGTGCGCCTTTGGGACCCTTGCCAGGTAAAACCCCTCGTCCCGACGAGGGGGCTTTGACAAATTGTACCTTTGCATGATGGACATCTAAAACGACGTCAGATTGGAGTTGCTGGATCCTGGCCTCAAGCACTGAGGGAGAGAAAAAGAAAAGGCAAATCTAATGTGAGCAAACTAAATGACTGACTCGTCTGTTTAGTGATAGACAGAAAGAACGACCAAGTACTCCAGCATTTCACAGATGGGAGTCCTGGACTACACAGTAAACGGGCTGGCAGCATTCAGACAGGAGTACTCTCATATACAAGTATTCATTATGACATTGTGATTATTGATAACTTAAGTTACTATTGGGGACTTGAGATGCGTCTACAATAACATACCGTCTAACAACTGAGACTGCTCCAGTCCACGTTTCTGAGCATTGTCTCTCTTTGGGTTCACAAATGAAACATTTCTTCTTTGAAGCTGCAAGGGTGTTTCTGGAAAGAAGAACACACACACACACACACACACACACACACACACACACACACACACACACACACACACACACACACAGTTAATAATAAATACATGTGCCTCTACCTTCTAAACAATAAGTCAGTTTCAACAGCTAAATATAATAATAGTGATAGGGAGGTCTGCTTTCTGCCAATAAACAATTACTTCTAAGGGGGGGGTCAGGGACACAGGAAGAGCTTGGTATCGAACCACCAACCTTTGCTCTGACCCGCTCCTCCACATGACCTACAGCCACCACTCAGTCTGAGGTATAGTTTAGTAGTGAACCCGGCTTCTTAATGAAGAGGCGGCTCAGCAGGTTTTTACCCAGAGTTCATAGCAATATTCGTGACATGTAACGTTACACCCTCTGAAGGTACTTCAATGACCGAATGCAACACTCCAAAGAAGAAACCGCCAACGTCAACTGTCCCGCACGAGCATCCTCAGGCTGGACTCGAGGATGCAATAATGTTGTCCAACATGACAAGAAGTATTCGGTAAAACCCCGAATGACATTTAAATGCGAGTACATTAATATCCATATAAGAGTCCTCGGACCAGGGGGCAAACTTGTCCGTGATAGTGTCACCTGCAGCCAGGAGGCTCCTGCGGCTCACCTGATATTCGCCTCACCGCGCCGTCTCTTGTGGACACGAGCAGCTGACAGCGGTCCGCCGGAGACGCGCGCACGGCACACTTCTCAAATAAGCTGCGACGACTCAGACGTTTTGCAAAGGCACACACTCTGAGGAGGGACATGTCGACATGTAATAACCGCGTTACTTCTGAGCTCTAGGCAGCCATCTTAAACTAGACCAAGCTAGTCGCGAGGAGAGATGATGATCGCGGGTCCAGGCGTGGCGAGGGGATCGCAGATAAATCGAGCAGAGGTTATGTTTTTTAATTGTTGTATATCTTTACAGGGATTTTGACGTGACGATGGATAATCATTTATGTGACTGCTTGTTGAGGTATAATGTCATCAGGTTCGCTGGAGTGTTTGCAAAAGTGTTTGATTATTGTCATGATTTCTTGTTGACATGCTTTGTGTACTTTTTATAAAGCCTGTTGTTTTGTGGATTATATTATGTAATCGCCTGTTTTTCGATTATAAAAGTAAAATAAAAATTAGTTGGAAATCAAGGTGTCCACGTTATTTTATCTGGTAGAAAACATTCTTATTGGAGGACCTGGATTAATTAAGCCTCACAGTAAAACTGATTAATTATAAACCATGGGCGGTCAATGAAACATTACAAATTGGCAGTTGAATATTAATGTAATTCAGTGTTACACACTAATATTAAACATGCTTGTTAGAAATAAGGCTGAGGTTAAACAAACTTCCCATCTGTTACAATTATATTACAAAAATCACATTTTCCAACTTATACTAAATAAATAATAAAAAAGTTACTTTTATTGTTTCAAATAAATGTCAAGAAAAAAAAAAGATATGATTCTAATTCTGCTATTGGATGTTTTATTATAAGCAAGAAAAAAAAGAAGCTACGACTTCCACCTGTTTACTGCTGCGACATTCTGTTTCTGTTTGTGTGACAGCCGGCATCTTGTTTGCAGCCAGCTTCTTCTGGGGCTTTTTTCTTTTTGTCTCTCCAGTGGATTCAGGACATATTTAGATATATTTAAAGGGCTAACAGTGATTAGAAAAACAAGTTTTAGTTACCATCCACGTTAAGTTCAATTTACTTCATGTATTTTCTGTTTCTCTATATTTAACGACAGAACTGCACTTATTTGTTGCTGTATATTTATAAAAAAACATTTATTTCTTTTCTGTGACTAAAATAAGCTGCCATATACTTCAGAGTAGTTTGCAATGGACAGTGAATTATGTTTGGCCTACAGGTGGCAGTCTCATCAAAGTCAATCAAAGTAGACTAGAGGTCAAACAGGAGACCAAGGTGTCCTGCAATGATACAAGCAACGTGGTTTGTATCATAATTTTACGTTTGTATTCACATGTGTTCTTTTACACCCCCATTTAAATATAGGATGCTCTGAGATGTTTTGGTAATGCAACTTTACCATCATTGGTACAGTTTATATTTTAGTCTAGAACAGAAAAGTTATGTTCATGCTCTTGTGTACTGGTTAGTTATACAAGAAAATAGGCTGAAACTAAGAGCCCAGCCCACAAAATTGACTTACGTTTCCTTGAGTAGACATAAATATTGAACATGCAGCAGGCAAAGTTGTGTATTTTATTTGTATTTATTTATTTACTTCGCAGGGACATTAATGAATACATCCGCTTCTACATGTAAATGTACCAGCGTTAGCTAGAGCGCTGCTTTTCATCTATAAACCTATGGCAGGTTATTACAAATCAGTAGCCGGATGTTATCAATACAAAGCTTTAACAAGCGCTGCAGTACAACACAATATGTTACCATGCAATATAATACAATAAAATAATAATACAATAAAATACAGAAAAGAAGATATGTAAAAGCGATTATCTAACGACCAGCACCAGAGGTGATGTAGTGAGATTAGTCGTGGTTTGCGTTAAGCCATCTTTGAAGTTTATGTTTAAAGGTTTGGTTATTAGTGCTCGCTCTTAATTCAATGGGAAGACTGTTCCAGTAGTTTCAGGACTTGTACTTTTACAGCTACAGTGTCAATTAAAACAAATTTCACAAATGAGGAAAAATACTGCGTATGAGGTTACATTTATTCCCATGAATGTAATCTGAAACTGGTAGTACACACATGCAACATGCACGCACGCTGACTTTACCAAAGTACTTATTAAAGCCAATTTAAAATGACTGTCTTCTTCCTCTTTTGGACGTTTGAAGTTCAAACGTCACAAGAGTTTAAATCAAGCGTGACTCAGCTTCCAAATTGAAAGTAAAACTGAATGTATCTCATTCACATCCTGTACACTTTCTGACCCCCAGCAGTGTCAGCCTCCCCCTGTCATGCATCCATAAAGCATTCTTAAACACTTTAGCGGCCCTTTGTGTCTCGGCAGGCTGGAGGTTAACACAAGCACTACTTGACAGTGAGAGAGAGAGAGAGAGAGAGAGAAGTGGGGGGGTTTGGGGGAAGGGGCGGTGGGGGGGGGGGAGGTCCAGGCAGTACATCTTTTCTCAGTGGAGGCAGTGGCTGAGAGCACAGCGGTGGGTGTCTGCTGCCGAGCTGTAGGTGAGGATCAGGAGGTGTTTGTTGCCACGGTTCACGAGCAGGGCCCCTTGACAGCCTCGTTTGATGTGGTTGGCCCCTGTCGGCGGCTGGCTCTTTGCGCTGGTGTGACAGTCATTGCCGGGTGAGTGACTGTCAATGCCTCGGCCGACAAAAGAGGAGAAGACAGGCATTCATGGGGCCTGATAATGGCCAGGCCAGGACAAGGCTGCCATTCTCACACACTTTGATCATGTGGATTCTTTTGCACACCTTTGTAGGGGCTCCCTATTTGTTTAACAGATGGAGAGAGGGCTGTTTTTTGATGGAGATACTTCTCTGTGAGATGCTTGTGTTGGTAAAAGCTTTTGGCATGTGTTTGTGTGTGCGTGTGAGTCTTGTGTGTGTGTGTATGTGTGTGTGTGTCTGTGTGTGTCTTTGTGTCTGTGTGTGTGTGTGTCTGTGTGTGTCTGTGTCTGTGTGTCTGTGTGTGTGTGTGTCTGTGTGTGCACCACTTACATGGAATTAGTGACCTGTGGAAAAAGCTGCTTCTCAAGGAACTCCCCACGTGAGAGTCCACATGTGTGACATCCGAGAGGTCATATTCAGAGCTGAATTTGAAAACTTTATTAAACTTTTTTTTTTTTCCTTTTATAAATCACACTTTTGGGATCAAAAGCACATTAGCACTTTTTCTTTTTTTTTTACAGCCTACTGTAAACTTCCAGAGCACTGACTCGAACATTAATTATGAAATATTACTCATCACACATCACACACTTTATGTCCATTACTGTCCATTACAGGGAGACCGACATCAGAATGATCCTTCAGGCTTCTGCCCGGGCCTTTACCGGACTGCTGTGACTCACACAGCTCTTACTGCATTTGAAGATGGATTCAATTAGACAGTCAGTTAAAATGCCTTAAGATGTGTCATGCTGCTACTTACAAGTGCATGCTAATAGAATAATTTGAAAGAATTATGTCGGCCTATACTTCAAACTTCAATGATGCTATGTCAACCTCAACGTTCAGACGTAGCTAGCATTAGGGAGAGTGAAGAACTGCTGAGTCAGCAAAGATTTTCAAAGTGCTTCTCCCCGCTTCCTCACCGCCGCCGTCCTGTTCCTGTCCTCTGCTATTTGCTTCCGATACTTCAGATTAGCAATGCGCAGATGCTAAGTCACCACTGAAGAGTCTCTTTTTTTTTCTTTTCTCATCAAACACTATCAGACAGTCGGATCTCTGCTTGCTGGGAGAACTGGGAGGCTGGATCTCTCAGAACTCTTCACAGCATCAGATAGACGACCCACTTATCATAATGCCCCTGACAATAGACAATGGTCACAGAGGAGGATATGCAAAGGGACGCGTCCTAAGCTGGGCTGAGTTGGGGTGGTCTGGTCAGTTCATTTAACCACGTCCGGATGTTTGTCAGCCAACCGCAGCAGACAGCTCAGAGATATCAGGCACACCTGTGTGTCGGCTCCGACGCAACAACACAGGCGGTGTTGGACGCGCTGAAAGCAGGAATTGCATAATAGCTGAAATTATGAGGATTTACTGCCGGCGAGAAATACGTGTGAGACAATTCCCTCATGCGAGTGCTGTAACTCCCTCCAGTTTAGCATCTACAATCAAGAGAAAGTAGATTGTTGTCTGGAAACAGTTTCATTTAAAAAACAAACACCTCCCTACCACGGAGTTACAAACTGGCAGAGTGTCAGCGCTCTTAAAAGCACGAGGTCATGGGTGAGCTAAAACACAACTGCGAGAGCAAGAGGGAGAAAAAGAGAGACAAAGACTTAGCAGGCAGGCAAAACAATTAATAATAGGGAGCTATTACTGAGGGATTGTCAGTGCTAGGAGGGAGGTCGGGTTTCAGACCCTTTTGAAGACTTTGATGGTACAAAACAGGCCTCATTATAGAGATATTATCTCTATTCATACACTTACAGAGCCGCTTGGATTCCTGCTGGGAAAGATTAGGTTCCTCCACTTGAGAACATCCTCCTTGGGTGCCTGGCTCACAGAGTGGTGTTCTCAGCTCAGGGCACACCCACACAAGTCCAGACCGAAATATCTCTTCAACTATGTGATGGATTAGGAAGAAACTTCATGGTCCTCAGAGGATGAGTCCTAATGGCTTTGTTGATCGCCTGACTGCTCCTCTAGGTCGTCTGGGACCGGTCTACTTTCTGTTCCAAAAGTCAGAACTAAACATGGAGAGGCAGCGTTCAGTTTTTCTGCTCCACATATCTGGAACAAAGTCCCTGAAAGCTGCAGGTCTGCTGAGACCTTCAAATCCTTTAAATCCAGATTGAAAACTTCTCTGTTTGCTGGGGCCTTTAATTGAACCAGATTCAAGGATATTAATCAATTTCCGCATTTCACTACTGTATTTCATTTCTTAAACTGCACTGCAACTTTTGTTCTATTTTTAGCTTTTTAATGTTTTACTGACTGTTTTTAATGTTTCTTAATTGTTTTTAAATCTTCTTTTCTTTTGCATTATGGTTTGATGCTTTTAATGGTTTTATGTGAAGCCCTTTTAATTGCCTTGTTGTTCAAATGTGTACATATATACAAATAAACTTGCCTTGCTTTGCCTTGTCTAACGTCACCATGAGGGTCACATTTGTGGCTTTGACTGAAATGTGACAACAATTATTAGATAGCTTGACATGACATTTGGTTCAGACACTCATGTTCCCCTGAGGATCAGCTCAAACTACCACTGTGCCTCACGGAGCAACGTAATTGACAATGTTGTTTCATTGTATGGGAATGTCATTTTTGGGAGACATTCATCGTTTTTTTTTTTTCTCCAAAAGTTTTCTTGTACCCGTTTCTGATCTCTGTAAATATAAATTATGCAGTGGTTTGCCCCCTGACTTGATTATAAATTGTAAACTGGACATGAACTCAATCCTCATTACACGTTACAAAGTTGAAATCGTTTAAATTGCGTCCTCAACATCAAAGATGCACACTGTAAAACAGTGAGAGATTGCGCGTTATGACGTTTAACAAAGAAACACATTATGCTTGTGTCTGCTCCGGCACTGAGCTCAGAGCCCAAACATTTGCTTCCAAGACACCACAAAGCAATCTCCTGCCACATCTGACACTCACATGAGGCCCGAGCTTTGTTGTTGACCTCAGGGGGCACCCAGATTTTTGAGACGTTACATTGAATGATTGTATGATTTTAATTACGGGGAACTTCGGCAAAGAAAGGACAACTGTAACTTCCTGGGGCTTCCAAAGCTCTTTTCTCTATCACTTTCTCTGTCTTTTGTTTCTCTCTTTGTTTCGTTTGCTTGTATGTGTGTTTGCGTGTTTGGCACCACTGCGTGAGACACCACTCCAACAGAAAATAATAACAACCTCGTCCTCCATCAAAATAAAATAAGTGATTCATTTATTTTCTTAATTAAACCACATACTGTACAGTAGTCAGTAGATTATGGTTGCATTTTAATTACATTTATTATATTTTAACACAAAGCAAGGCTCTGTATTGTGCTAAGAAGAGGGTCTACCATGACCTTACTGGTGTATAAACCTCTAATGTATCTGATATGCATGTTATATATTGTAACATTTGAATAATAGTGTGCAGAGATACAAGTGTTCAAAGTCATTTTTCTTCGCTTTCAAGTCTTTTGAATTTACACATCAGTAAGCAGTAGACAAAGTAGCATGAATTATAGTTTAACTTCTATGATCTGAATGAAAAAAGTTGGCAACTACGCTCCGAACATTATTAATGTCATACTGGAAAAATAAATGGTTAGGGCTGTTGGGGAGTTTATAATTGACATATGGAGTCTGTTGGGACTATTAGCTGGAAGCATCATTTGACTTCCAGCATGTGCAACACAACACTCTGCCTCGATCAACAAGGGAAGGGAAGGGAGCAGCACTTGTGATGTAACAGGTAGATTTTGACAGTTAACTTGAAATGTATTACTTCTCCAGAACAAAAATCATGTCTCAGTTTCTAACTTAGTTTCTAACCTAGTTTACCAAGTGTTCCAAAGTGGCCCGAGATGACGCGGCTCCATCACTGCTTTAAACTTTTGTCAATCGTGAAGGAAAGGCAACTGTTACCCAAATGCCTTACATAAATCTGTTAACAAATATTATTACAGGGCCGAAAGAGAGAGAACAAGCAATGAAATACTGAGCCAAGCCTGCAAACACTCAGATGTCCTGAAAACTATATCCATATTTTTGTACTTGTTGAAGATGGGGAAACAAGTTCATACATCACTTAACAAAGAACACGTTCACAATAATCTCTTCCACCAAAGACCGCCCTGTGCAGAACAGACTTCCAAGGACATGAGACAGGAGGAGAGAAAAAATACGGGAAAGCAGATAAAACCAGAGGAAGTTAACAGACACGGCAGCGTGGTTTAATTGAGGGTGAAAGACTGTGATTTTTACGAAGGCCCCACATAGATCTATGCTGAAAGTAGCTTTGATGAGGAGCCCGGCGGGCACCAAATAACCAGAACATACTGGCAGGTAGACAGGAATGGCTCGGGGGGAGTCGGGGGGGGGAGGGCTGGAGCTGAGAGTTTGGAGAAAGAGGTGACTGGTCTCGTTCTCATGAGTGTTTCTTTTATGATGGGAAGGTTTAAAAAGGGGCAAGCGGGACAGCAAGTCTCTGGGGGGGCGGTTAACAAGCTAAAGAGTGAGAAGCGACTGTCACCCTCTCTGAGCACATACTCCTCAAACACACCTCCAGCGCCGGACAAGCGCGGCCTCTGGGTGCTTTGCTCATAATTGAAACAGGGAGGGAATTGCCACCGGACAGCGCCACTAGAAAACTTCTGCATCTTCTCTCTCTGTTTCTCTCACTTTGAAATTGTAAAAACTTAAAAAAAGGGATAGTTCGTACATTTTGGGAAATGCATTTATTTCAATTCACGGTTATTGCATCCGCCACGTCCGTGTAGATCCGCCCACAATTTGCGACCGTGTGTATTACGTGTACTACAAGCGCACGGACTGCACGTGATCCAGGAAAAGTCAAGTGGACGCTTGCATCGTGCATGTATTTATGTACTGAATGCCCCTTCCTCGGTCTATCTCTTAAAGCGGTCGCCCACAGCATTTTCCCTTTTTGATTTATTTTTGCTTAGTCAAATAAAACAAACAAAGGCACTCTTCCTCTTGCTGTTTTAAAGTCACCATCTGGTTTTCTGGAGCCAGCGGCTAGTTAGCTTAGCTTAGCTGAGCAAAAAAACAAAACAAAGGGGAAACAGCCTGGCTCCGTCCAAAAGAAACAAAATCACCCACCAGCACTTCTAAAGCTCCCTACTTTAAATAACATATGTTGTTTAATTCATATATACACAAAACTGATTATATGTTGTTGTTTTGTTTTACAGGGGATTATGTGCAAAGTATTTCTTGGACAGGACCAGCACGTTTCTGTCCACTGTCCACTGTTTTTTTTTTTGGGTCTCATTCACATGAACGACAGAAGGGAAATAACTAACATTTTACAACTTTTAGGACCTGATGAGTTGTGTTCATAATGGGTAAAAAAATGATCAGCTGAGTTACAAACGTCTTTTTCCCAATGTAAGTCTATGGGAAAAGGTCTAGTGTCATGTGACGGACACTGAAGTTGTAATTCCACCGTTTGGCCACTATGTACAATTTTCTTAAAAGGGGCTTCAGCCAGAAGAGCTGTTTCACCCTGTTTCAAGTCTTTATACTAAGCTGGACTAACTAGTTCATGGCTGTTTCTTATATTTATCGCATAGTGATATTAATCTTCTCCTTTAGCTCGCAGCAAGAAAGCACACAAGCATATTTCCCAAAATGTAAAAATCCTTCCTTTAAGTTCTAGTCGGATAGGATAAAATGCTTTTATTTTGTTCTTCCTAGTCTTCCACTAATTTATAATGCACAATCAGGAATGCTCAAAATAAAGATTCATCCCGGTAAACCCGAATGGGCTTTTCTTGCCCTAATCAGGTTCATTACACGGCTTGTAAAAAACAGACAAGAGTGTGGGAAGTCACAAAAAAGGTGTTCTTCATTTCCGTCCTGTTCCCCCAAAATTAAATGGCAAAGATCAGAGAAGGTGTTCCATTGAAATATTAACACAGGTGATCAGAAAGTCTCAGGCTTCATCTGGACTAACTCTGCCGACACTCCTGCAACCTGCTCTGTGTTTCCGTCTGCTTGATGATTCAAACCAGCAGCAGCAGCAGCAAAAAAAAGAAAAAAGGCTCCCTTAATTTGCCACATGTGGCCAGAGAGAAGAAAAGAGAGTGAAGGTGTCAAAAAAAAAGGCTCTCCGAGCTGGTTCACTGGACAGTAATGGAGCTGATTTGACTGTGTTGCAAAATGCTTCACTGTTCACATCAAGGGGAGACAGCAGAGGATCTGGGATAGGAAAGCGGATGTAAGTCTTTCCAGGTGACCGTGACGAAGAAAAAAAAAAAGAAGAAGAAAAAAGCAGAAAAAGTAAAAGAGGATCATAAAATCCTCAGGTGAAACGCAAATGACTTGTTTCTCACAGAATAAACTTCTCGGAGAGAGAGAGAGAGAGAGAGAGAGAGAGAGAGAGAGAGAGAGAGAGAATAGAAAAAGGGGACGGTGCTCGATGCGAGGGCTTTCTCGTTTGTTTGAAATGGTTATGAATGAGTGCGGTGGCCCCACCCCACCCCCCCACCCCCACCCCTCTCTCTTTCAACCCCCTAGATGCTGGCCCTGCCCAGGATAAAATGCAGGACGACTCAGCCGGTGCCTCCACAGAAGAGAGGACTGACTGACTGACTGCACACAGCAGAGCGTGAGGCCGTTCACTTACTGCTTCACTGCCCCGTGCTACAGCTGACACACACTCGCTGACTGCCGCTCACTCACTGACACACAGACACACAGACACACACTCTCACTGCCGATCTCTCTCTCTCTCTCTCTCTCTCTCTCTCTGTGTCGCAAACACACACTGGCTCTCTCCCTCCCATACTCGCTCACTCCTTCTCTTTCTCTCTCCCTTTCTCTCAGTATCACACACTCACACTCTCACACACACACTCACACACACACACACGCACTCAGTCAGTCACCAACCCTCCTCATTCAACTCCCTCTCAGCCACGGGTCAGCAGCTCAGACAGGCACCTTGTTCCTATTCAGCTGGAAAGAGTAGAGCATCGCAAGGTGCACACACACACACACACACACACACACACACACACACACACACACACACACACACACACACACACACACACACAAACACACACACAAATACACACATCCATCCACACGCAGACAAACACACACATGCGCATCTTCAAACAGCCTGGGACTTTATCTGTGGGACGGGAACGAAGACCTCAGTCCACGGAGGAGAACAACCAGAGGAACAAGGAGCGACACTAAAGAGGAACTTTTAAAAGTGGATTCATAAAACACTTCATGAGAGGATCGGACAAATAGAATCGAAAGCAAGACCGAAGATGACAACTGGAGAAAGCGTGTTGCTGTAGGAAGGCCTGCCATCAGCCCAAGGTGGGGATCGGTCATCTGTGACATCCAGAGGATCCGCGGGTGCCATTTCCCTCCCTTCTGTCTCCAGGACTCCCTCCCTCTTGTCATCCCTCCGCCGGGACATCTCCCCATCATCAGCATGCCTACAGCTTGCACATGGTGCACCTTGGGAGTCTGACCCACCATGTGCAGATGGACGCCGTCCGTAGCTCATCTCTGTCCTGAACCTGCCCTTGGCACCACCACCAGAACCACCGCCACCGACGCCACCACCACCACCACCACCACCACCACCACCTCCGGGCGACCTCTCCCCTTACCCAGCGCAGCCTCCCTTTGCCTGGCATGCTTCACCTTGCTGCTGGTCACCGCTGGCACCGCCACAGGGGCCTGTCCTCCTGGGGTTGGACATGAGCCCCTTCAGGTGCTGGCGAGTGGCATCAACTGCTCATGGACGTTGGAGAGGCACACTCGCAGTTACAATCACCTAGAGGGCGACGTTCGACTACGGCGACTTTACTCTGCCAACAAGTTCTTCCTGTGTATTGACAAAACAGGCAAAGTGGACGGCACTCGGCGGAAAAACTACGCAGACAGTAAGTGCATCTAAGTTCTGTATGTCAGATGTGTGTTGAGTGTCAACGAGAGGTCAGGATGCCCTGTGACGCCCTTACTTTTATTTTTTATGGCTGGACTTTCTTATCTGTTCACCTTTTATAGCAGTTCATAGGGATATCCTGTGGCTCCATCGCTGCTGAGCTATTTGTGTTGTGTTTAGAGAATGAGAGGCGCGTTGCTAGGTAAGAAGGGAATACCCTAGTGTGGATTTAGACTCCTCCTGGGACAGCCGGCACAAGAAAGCTGACTTGAGGAGAGACATTGAGCATCAGTTGGCGATGTAAACTGGGCTTGGAAAAAAAAGAAAAAGCTTCAGTTTCACTGGGGATTAACTTGTCAAAACTGTGACCAAAGTGCATCAATTGTAAGTAGCAGGTGGAAACGGAAGCACATTCCTCCACGAATGCACACACTGATTCACGTGTATTGTTCATAGTTTGATTTTGTCATAAATAATGAGACTCAAAAGGTGCTGAGAAAAACAAAGTTGTCGTTTTAAAGCCTCATGCAACCTGCGGTTGGAGTTGTGCTTTCTTTCCCGAGCAATGTACTGTTTGCCGTCACATTCTGCTGACAACCGTGCACACGGCTGTACATCTCCATAGAAGCTGTGGCGCCTTGCACCCCACAATCATTCTTCTTAGCACCAAATACTGAACGTGAAGTATTCAGTATGCGATAATGCAGTTCCACACAGACCCACGTAGGTTATTCTGTAGTCTGTGCCTAACATGTGCTTCAGGGACACCTGAGAAGAGGTAGCTCATACAGCAGCCGAGCCTCTTTAGCGCGTCCATCAATGGGCGTCTTTCAGATGCTTGACCAGGTCAGGTGAGCCGACTCTGGTCACAATCTGACCTCCCTCTCCATTAGTCACCGGCTTACTGACTGACTGGATAGCCCAAAGAGACGTTTAAGCCTTTGACTGTAATATTTATGTATTTTCTCGTTAATGCCTTTTTATACAAGTGGGTGAGTCAGAGTTTTTCCATACGGCTACCGGGGGCTGGAGCAGCTGCTGCGTCCTGCTAACAGGCCAGCCAGTCTGCTGCCACTGTTTCAATAAGCTCCGAGCTGCAGACTGGATGACATTTGTTAACCTGTCGGGATTAGTCACCTGGCAGAATCTTTTAAAAACCACACACACTGGTAGAAATTCAAGTTGAGATGAATTATTACTGTGTTAAAGTCGGGCCTGTGGGCTTCTCCAAGTTGGGACATTATTCTCTCGTTAGCGGTGGTTGTCAGCTACCATAATAAAATATCACTCCCAAACGTTGCATGAATTTGACACCTCAGAGGTCATGCTGGAAGAGTGGTAGCAATACCAGTTTGGCAACATGAGGTGAATTTGAACCAATGTTCAGAGTTTTTGGAAAGTAGCAAAAGTTACGGCTGAGGGTTGTGACATTTATGCTTTTTCTTGCCATGCTCATGTCATCATTCATGCTTTGGTGGTTGCAGTAGCTCTCTGTGAAACAGTGCAGTCCCCTCAAATATAATGTCCTCATACATTTTAGCCATCATCCTCTCATTTCCTTTGGTGGAAAGAACGATTCTATCTGCCCGCTCACACACAGCGAGGGTGTGTGTGGAGCTGAGCACAGCGCCAAACCAGCGGTCATGTAGACCTTGTGGTCAGTCTGTGGTTGCGCCTCACAATGGGGCAGATCTGGTTTAAGGCCGTTTTGAGGTCTCAGTCTGTTTCTGTGTGAGGCTACCGTTACTGCCATCACACGAGGAGGCTTTCAATCAGACTTAAAGCCTCCTGACCCAGACAAGTTCTTGATACTGATACGGTGGGCATGCTATAGACTGGAGTGGCAGGTCAAGCAGGAAGTTGTGCATATTTAATGAGAGGAGCAGTGACGCAGAGGGCAACATCGGCATTAGTCTCACACAGGAGTCATTTCTTGTTTCGGATTTTATAGACTTCTGAAATATTTGGTTCTATCTCTGATATTCTCAACCACTGGGCAGGGGAGTCACGGGTGAACCTCAGACCGCCATCTAGTGGGCCGCGGAGGTCCTGCCAAACGGTTAAATTACATTGGATTTTTGGTCATTTATAAAGCTAGTTATTTTTTTATCTAGATGTGCACAGTAATCCACATTAATAAAAACAAACATAGTAACATTTCAATGACCAGTTAAGTTTGAATATCACGACACATCATCAGGTAGAGACAAACGTGTTTTGTTAGCTAGCTAACGTTTGTTAATGTGAAACAAAAGAGTTATGTGGAGGACAACTCACGCGCTCCAAAGTGCGTCGTGAGGAAATATGACCCTGAATATATAACATTTTGATTCATAATGGCAGGTAGTGATGGGTGAGGGTGCCTATATAGGGAGCCTATATTGTGATTGCTTCTCATTTATTTGGGATGGTGGTCCTCAAAATTGTCTTGACAATTTGAAGAGGGTCTTAAGGTTCGATCTGATGCAAAACCTAAAAATAAGTTGTGTCGATGTGCTTGCAAAAAAACATAATATATACCCACACAGACAAATACAGACAACGTTCGAGACCCAGTAATGTTTTGGCCTGTATGGTAATTTCCACATTCTTCCATTGTTTTGTGCAAGATTAACCTGAGCGCAGGACAGCCCTGAGCTTTCACGAGCGCTGCCCAGCAGTCTGGCCGACCCCTCCTCTGTCCTCTGCGTCGCCCTCACGCTCTTGTCGACACAGCTACAACACCCCGACAGCTCTGCCTGCTACACCCAGGCCCCGGCCCTTTACCTCCACCCCTCCACCCCACTCAGTTTTTCCAGCCCCAACTCCCAGCTCCCTCTCAGGTGCAAAAACAGTTGGAATTAGTCAACAGGCTCTCTGCTAATTGAGGTTGGAAAATATTGTATCAATCCCAGCGGGGCCGGGGCATGGAACAGCTGAGGGAAGAGGCGAGAGGGAGGAAGACTTGGAGAGATGAGAGAACTGGACAGTGTTGATAGATAGAGACAAATGCAAAACACAAATGATAAATAAATGCATTTCTTCTTGCCTTTCGGTTCGTGAGGAATAAGCTACTGGTGTGGCATGCAAAAATGAAGTGCAGCAGTCATTAAAATACCCTATCAGATGTAACTAAAGGACAGATTAGAAATTGAATGCCCATTGAGGGATGAAATTCAAAACTTTCATCCGCAACAGACAGGACAGGCTGAACGTGTATCAGTTCCATCTCCAAAGTCTTCTGAGAAAAAATGTCCTGCTTTGTGAGCACACGCACGGAAACATACACAAACCAGCACTCACTCAAACACACACACACACACACTCACTCAAACACACACACACACACGCACACACGCACACACACACACACTGACGTTTCAGGTATCTGCTCCCGATTTGTTTTCAGAATCAAACAAGTTTTCCGGTGAACGGCACCGTCAACACGTTTCCTAATCAAACCAGAGAGATAGAAATCAGACAAGATACGTGACTCGACTACTATCTGACTACAGCCTGTGAAACCACACGCTCTAAATATAGATCCACCGACAACTAACATCCACGTTTCTAAAAATAAGTTGTTGAAAGAGCCGCAAGAAGAGACAATCTACAGTACTTTGAGGGACCGAAGGGGGAAGGCCCCGACATGTTTTTCTTTTGACCTATGGCAAAGCAGAAAATGACGAGGGGAAAAACACACCCGAGTGTTTACAAAAGCTCCAGAGGCAGGTACGCATCATATCCTGTCCTGGGTCATCAGTCATTGCCTGCTAATTAGACAGTGCTGCAGCACAACAGCTGCGTGGGCACGCCCAGCAACCGTTTCATGATCAATTGCAACAGCAAATCATAAAGCTAAGCGGAGCAGTAAGAAAAAAAGAGGGGAGAGAACCGGGGGAGTCCATGTACAAAGTCAAATTCAGTTAACACATGAAGGCTAATTGAAATTTTATGGCTTTATTTACAAGGTTGTTTTCTATTTTTTCCCCCTTTTTTTGGTGTTGTTTTAAAATGATAATTTGTTTTGGCATGCCCGCACTGCGTATATTATATTTCACGTTTCATTTTTTACATCTCATTTCAAAAGGATGGACTGTTAAATTGTGGGTGTGTGTGGCTGAAGGCTTCAAAGGTTTGTGCAGCCTCCAGGTACTGACAGCCCGTTCACCCTTAGGAAATAAGGTCACCTCACCACGCCGCTATAATCACAGTCAACGCGGCCAGACGAGCTCCGTCCGCGCTCTACAGCCGTGCACCAGGGTGTGTTGTGTTTACCAAATTTCCCTTGGTGTGCAACATCTTGCTGTTTGATGTGAGAGTTTTCCTAGTTCATGGGTGTATTTCACTTGGACGGGACCCATGGGAAGAAAATCTTCCACCCTGGTGAAAAATGTTGTGGAAATTATTCAAGCTTGTTTTAGACAGGGGAAACTGACACTCGCCAAGGAGGGACTGACTTGGATTTTAAAATGGGAAAAGACAGGACGTGTGATGCAGACGGATGACTAAATCCACCGAAAAGGTTTGACCAGTTCGACAGTGATGAACATTAGTCTCTGCACACACAGTAGTAAAATGAAGGTGCGAGTGAGGAAGACTTTATATTTAAAACGATCTGGGTTCAATTAGCCTGTGTAGGCGCACCAAAAACTACAGTAAGCCTTTGTGGTCAGTTTTCTAAGAATACTGTCAGAAACTGAAGTTGATTACCATTACAAAATCTGTTTAATTTATGGGTCAACTGAACTTAAGTGTGGGAGTAAATACTAGTTCAATCATACCTCATACACAGGAAATAATATAATGATGTGCCACTTATACACTCTTATACATTAAAGTACTCTCAAGCTCTTGTTAAGTACTCACCATTGTATTATACTAAAGCAGAAGACACTTAAAGTCAAAATGAAATAAAAAATGTCTCTTCAACCCTCTTAGATCACAAAAAAAACACACAAAGGAATTGTTGTATTTTATATCAAAATCCAATCATCTTTTTTTTCTGTAAAACTAAATATGACGTGGACTTGAGTGAGCCAGTACCAACCAATTTCAGCCAATAATATCGTGACATTCATCCATCAATCAACCTGCAACTTTTTAGAGGTCCAATCAAATGCAAAGGATTTGATTTAAATCCCTCTTTTAACTGTAAACTGCTCAAATATTCAGTTTCCCTGGGGAATACGCCACAGTACAGAAGCTAAAGACACTTTCCTTTTCACTTGGGCTTCAATATCATTTTTAAATAATACAGAGATAATCTATGCATACAAAGCCCCGTTCTTTTTACATAAAGTGAGACTCAAAAACACCACTATTCTCCATCTCCAGCTCTTGTGTTATCTAGGCTGCAATTTAGGGACAATGGCACACACATGCCAAGAAGGACAGACATTACAAAATGTCTGTTGCGTGCCGTCTGCCATTTTAAAGGTGTAAGAATGTTTATTCTGTCCTGGGCATTCTGCATCCTTACCATGACTCACCAGTAATTCTTGTAGAGCTCAGACTGGGACGTGTGACTGGATCAACAGCACCGGGGGCTGGAGGGGCTAAAGAGGGAAGCACCTGGCCGAAGGAAGCGCTTTGGTGTTTTGAATCGGGAGAATACACATGTTAATGAGGCTAGGAGAAGGGCTGGGGCGTGCTCTGCTCAGTATTGAGGTGGAAATTAAAGGCTGGAGAAGTGCTGGAGCGTTTCCCGTTGCTCATTAGGCATTATGTAAGGTTTCCTCTGGGTCGTCTCAACTGAGAGCGGGATTCGTGGACATTTTGGATGCCAACAAGAGGGTGAAATCCCACGAATCATGCATTTGTTATCCCTTCAATAAGGACAGTGCATGGCCTCGGCCTATGGGAGACAAATGAAAATCGACCCTTTGCCAGCTGTGTCTTGTATCAAGAGACCGAAAGCTAAATAAAACATCACTGGCACACGCATGCATGTTAAACATGCATGTCAAATCGGTCTCTCTCTCACACACACACACACACACACACACACGCACACACACACTCACGATAACTGTCCTGGGAACATTGCAGGACAAGAGTGTCAGTGTCACCCTAATTAGCCGAGGATCCCTGGTTTCTGCCACCAGGGTTTGATATCATGAATGGGCTCTAGAAATGTAGCAATTAGTAGCTAACAACCTTTAGCAGTCTGGCTCTGGCTCCTCTTTGGGATTTACTGGGTTCATCAGCAGGTTTATAGAGTCTGACTTTGGCTCCAGCAGCCAATTCCTTTATAGCATCCCACAGCTCTTGACATCCTGTGGGTGTGAAGGGAACACAAAAGGGAAGACTTCACAGTGCCAGTAAGCAGCTACTTGGATCTTAAGGCCATTGATAAAAGGTGTTTGCACTGATGTTCTGAAAAGCTTCTTTAAGGCGGAGAATGACGCTGAATACAAGGTTCAAGTATATCCATTTCTAAATACTTGAAGGAAGAAATAGTGTGAACATCAGTAAATGATTTAAGAGTGTAATAGAGCAAAATTGAGGTTCGACTCTTTAAAATATTCTTTGGGCCAGAAAAAATAAGCATTGCACTCCTTTTTTCCGTCTTTTTTGACATTGAAAAAACTACTCCCTCAATGATTTAGGTGCTTTATACATTATTGTAATGAGCCACAATTAATTACGGTACGGCAATGCAACGTTGCACATGGTCACAGCCTGGCAGTACGTTTTTTTTAAAATGGGGGTAAAAAGTTTGGCCTTTTCCTCAATGTGAACACATTAGCACTGTTATTACTGTGTGCTTTTTTTCTTCTTCTTGTGAAAGGTGTAAAATGAGTATTAATTAGATCAGATGGGAACAGTCGGCCAGCTAGTCTTACTCATGCAGCAACACATGTTTGACATCTTTCGCCAAAGGAAATTCTCACCAAGGAGCAGCCGCCACTCACATCTCGGACCCTACACACACACACACACACACACACACACACACACACACACACACACACACACACACACACACACACACACGCAGTGATGTAATTAGCCCATTGAGTCTGGGTCTTGCCTCAACCTCAGATAGACCAAGACAGATTAATGGTTTTGTTTTGACCCTTCCAATAAAGCCTCTCACCTCCCTGCCTGAACTGAACCAGACATCATGTCTTGGAAGGCGTTTAACTACTGGCCCTGGAATAAAGAAGCTGAAAGAGAACCCCTGGGGGATAACTTGGCATCCCTAAATACATCGACGGCTGACTGGCTAAAGCTTCAAGAGTTTAAAGGTGTTTAAATTTAACCTAAAATCACAAGTAGTCCGAGGCTAGGAAGCAATAATAGCTGGAATGCATTGCACCTGTTGCCCTGAAGACAGACATCCATCCCTGGAGGATTTGGTCCAAAGCATAAAGGAAGCAATAAGAAGTAGTAATATCAGGCGCTTCTTTTTCATAGGTGACATTCAGGTAAATCTGGGTCTCCTTGCCCTTTTTTGCCCCCGTGAAGCTTTATTCCAGCACATTGGAGCTCCGTGAACGTCAGTAGACTTTAATCTCAGCCACAAACAACTCACACACGCAAACAGAGCAACCACAACCCGCTTATCAATCTGTGTAGTTAAATATTGACTTGCTGTCAGGCAATCGAGTCATAAAAGTCTAGTTTACAGCTCCTGGCAATGTGTAATAGACTGGAAATCTGTTTATTCATGACACCTCTGTGGAGAGATGGAGCTGAACTGAGGATCATAACTGGAAATGACACATTTAAAGTATTTAACTGATCACACTGATCTGAGCACCAGAAAGCCTGTGATGATCCAACATCTCTTATCATGCAGACATCACCTCATGTATTTCTGTGCGACTTCTGATTATTTGAAGCAATTTTAAACAAGACTAAGAGTCCTACAGCCATGCTTGCTACTCTGTGAGGCTGTAATGCTCATTGTAAACAGGTGGTGACGCCAGAAGAAAAGTCAGGGGATCGCCAAAGTCATTAGGATTCATCCTCTGGAGAACACGAATGTCTGTCCCAAAATGTCGAGCCAATCCATCTGGTTGATGTTGAAATATTTCACAGAATAAGTGAAAACTTCGACCTACTGGTGGGGCCAGAAGAAAAGTCACAAAATCACCAAATTCATTCGCATTCATCCTCTGGGCACCATGAATGTCTTTACAGAATTGAATGGCAATCGATCCAATAGTTGTCAGTAAGCAAAGTTTACATTTTGTCTTTAATCAGTCAAGTTAACGTCAACTAACTAACCAAGCTGTGTTATTTGACGAATTAGTGTGAGAATGTGTCTGACATTTCACTAAAAAAAAAATGCCACTAGGAGAAAGACACAGAATTTATCATCTGGGGACCATGACTGTCTGTAAAAACTTGAATGACCATCCATCCAATAGTTTCGGAGGTTTATCAGTCTGGACCAAAGTAGTGAACCGACAGGCGTTGCTATCCCTAGAGCCGTGATGCTAGCTTGGCTAAAAAAGTTTACTAGACAGTATGAGAGCATAAATATAGAAATAGAGCTGAATATAGCTACTCAGTTCAAGTGAAAGAGGACTGACTGTTTTTATACACATAAAAGAATCTGCAGTTGTTAATAATGATCATAGCATTTATTTTATTTCAATCTCAAAGCCCCAATGTGAGATTAGATCCATCCATCCATTTTGCATTCCTGATGAAGTCCATAAAGAGGAGAGCATATTTGAAGACATTTCACATACATGGGTCCCAATGTAGAAATGCAAACTATATGGACTGACACCTGGGTGGGAACAGGGTACACCTATCTCAAATTGGATCTTACAAAAAAAATAAAAAATTTAAAAATCACACAAGTTACATTTTGTTTGTCTTGAATTTAGATGTCAATTTTACAAAAGCAAGAAATTGTGTGACTGTGACTTCAAGATTGAAGCAGAGAAGTCCGTCTGTTCTGAATAACCGTGTCGCAAATACATTTCCTGAGAGTGGGATAATTAATGCAAATGTGGAAGGGCTAAAAACAGCGACTTCGACGCAGGTCTGCGCATACCAACAGGTTGAGACCATACAGCGTCTTCTCTGAACGGCACTACACACATCCACCCGTACCTGCTTTTTATCTCTTAGGCCATTTCGCTAAACGAACACGAGCAGGATGTGAGTATCGTGTCAGGGCTCTTTGAATGTGTGTGTACATTTTAGAAAGCATGTGCCTGTGTTTATACTTGTGCCATTGCAGGAGCATGAAGTGGACCCTAAACTGAAAAAGATGTGCCTTTCCTCTCCCTAATGGCTAATATGAACCAGACTTTACCTTGCACTCAATTCAGATGCACACATGTGTGTGTTCGTGCGCACGCTGACATGTGCAAGCTTGTGTGTACGCGGGTGTTTTCCCGTCTGGAACGTCCATGCTCCTCATTAGAACACAGAGGGTGGCGAAAAGCATTGCGGCGATATAGCTGAAGTGGGACAGTACGGTCCACAACATGCATCGCTCCTGTGTGGACGCACTGAGATCTTCGTCCTGAACGCAGCTTCCTTCCTGCTGAACGGTTATTACAAATTTCATCTGGCTAATTAAAGACAAGTTCACACATGCACTGCAACCCTGAAAGGAGCTAGACATTACCCGGAGGAGCTGTGAGACCGCAAATGTCCGAATCATTCGGAGCGGACGTTAAACGCAATTCACCCTGCCAGCTCCCTAGTAAAAAGTCTCAACTCAAGAATGCTAGTCTAATTTATGCAGTGTAAAAAGCCACAGACATTACTAATGGGCACTTCCTCCCTGATTTAGAGCTGCTGTGCAAATACCCTTTTTTTTGGGGGTAGATTACCGCACACTTTTAATGCACTGAAGAAGGATTTATGTGTTATTTCTTTTGTAATGTTTATGTGCTTTGGTGGGTCACACAGATACTGGTATTGAAAAGAAACAGCTTGTTATATTATAGACTGTTGTAGTCAGATTTCCTTTGAAAGCACTTTCTAAATAAAAAGGAAGTACAGATTTATCTGTCTGCTTGTATTAAATTGATGAAAAAGTAGCCATGTGCAGTAATATATAAAATTGAGGATGCGATACATGGAGATGCATCTAGAATCGTTGGGCATTTGAATCGTTGACAGTTTAAAGCGTGATTGAATTGAGTCGTGAGGCCAGTAGGTGAGAACGCGTCTGACACAGACAATAGTAGTAGTAGTAGTAGTAGTAGTAGTAGCCTACATACAATCTAGTATACAATATGACTGAAAAGGCATAGGCAGAAGCATAATGCTTATATATTCCTATCCTATATTTTATCAATTAAGTCACCCTCAAGAAAATTAAATGTAATATTAAATAATTAAATACAATAATCTGTTGTGTGCTACATGTGTGAAAAAAACAAAAATATAAAAAATGAAAGACCATATTCTGTGGACATTGTCCGGAGTTCGTTTGAGAAAACTGCTTCAGTTCTCAGAGCTTGAGAAAGTGGATGTAACATAATAACATTCATTCACAACATTCCTCCCATTTCATCTATTTTTGAATGATTTGGGAAGAAAAGGTTATAATAAGATGTTCTGCCCCATAACTGAGCAAGCAGAGGAAATCTTCAAATGCATGTGAAACACCGGGTTCTCATCTCATCTTTGCACAGGTAGAAGCTGGTTTGATGTGAACCTCCTGCCCCTCTCTCTGTACCAAATTCTCTTCATATATTTATTTCTATACACATATCTTTCACTATCATCCTTTCGATTCTTTCTTTGTATCTGTCTGGCCCTTTCCACCTATCACCATCCCTCTCTCTCTCCTGCTGTCTCCATTTCCCCGTCTCCTCCCCTGCAGTGGATAGGATTAGGGTCAGGCCCCTTTGGCCAGTGGAGCAAGTGACAGCTCTGACAGGGCCCTGATTTCACTCTTGTGCCTTCTGTCACCTCCCTGTATGCCCATCTCATTTTAATAATGTAAATATGGGGCAGGCTCAGGCCACAGAGAATATTCTGTGTCCTGGTGCTCAGTCACTGGAACCTCGCTCCACACCTGAGCACTTATAGTTGGCAGTATTCTCCAAACTATCTTGAATTTGGTGAGTTTTCAGACTGATGTTGAATACAGAACTACTGGCAAAGAAACCCAACCTTTATTCAGTTTGTTTAGTTGCATCCAGGAAGACAAAAGAACTGGCGGGATAGACAAAGTCCAGCAGAACATAAAGAAAACATACATGGAGGGACTCACATGAGACAGATTAAACAAAGAATGGTCAAAAGCAGCAGCAAAGGCCCAGAAATCCTGAGTTTAAATCCAAAGTATGGTTCGAGCTCCAAAAGCACAGGATCCTACATTTCAGATGATGCAACTGGATAGTCTTTCATTAGACCCACCCTGCCTGCTTATGCCCACTTCTATCAATCATCACACATCCAATTTGTTATACTTAAAACAAAATAATTAAAGCCTTAAGCCGAAAGCAAGATTTGACATGACCATCATCGGGGTCCTTTTGGGAATCTTTCACAAGCTGAGTAGAAAAAATAAAAAGTCAAATAAGCTGCATGTGTACAATTGGTGAAGTGCCCCTTAGTGCAGTATTTTGTATCCATAACATTTGGGTTAAATATCTTTAACACAACAGTTAAAAATACTTGTTTGTTTGTTTTTCAGCCTAGAAATACAGAAAGGTTTCCCAGTTGTGATCACAACCTGGAGTTTGATGTGAGCACTAGTTACAAGTTGGGAAATCGCAATTGCGATAAGTTGGATATGACATGAATGCAGCATGAGCGAATACTTTGACAAATTTAACCAGCAGGCCTGCACGATCGTCACCTGTAAGATCTGAGTTCATTTTGCTGAAGAGGGAGGTAAAATAAAATGCTCAATCTAATCTAAAAAATAAAAGAGTGTTTACCAATGTAGGCAGTGTGGTTAAAACTGACTGGACGGGAATGCTGGTTTGGCCCAGATGCGGATGCTCTTCAAGAAGAAGTGGACGGTAGGAAACTGTAAACAAGGCCTTTGTTTCGTCCTGATTATGTTTCCACTCAGGGTGGCTGAGTCTGGTCTGGACGGCCAACCAAACCAGCCACAGATGCAACACACCAGCTTACTGCAATTTAGTGGCACAGGAGAATGACCTCAGCCTAATGTGGATCCCGCCATCCCAGCCGCCCCTCCTCCGTACCAAAGTGCAGGAAACTGCAGAAGCCGTGAGTCACAAAGCTCTCGGCGGGCAGATCTGTTTGTAACTATCTGTGAAGCCTTTGATAGCTTGCTGTTGGCCTGTTACGGATGTGATGCATGATTTGGAGGCAGTTTGCCCTCCTTGATTAAAGAAAAGGCCTCTTGGTCGGTAATATTGCGGCCCCTCGGTACCACACAGACACAGAGGAGTGCACCGTGGGCTTCGTTAACCTTTTTCACCTCTGCTATCCCTCAGCCTCACTCCACCAGCGCTCCACCCCACCACTCGCACTCTCCCCCAGGTTGTCCTCTAGTGTTACCCTTTTCTGGCTGGCTTGCCCCCACCCTGCTTGTAAATTTGGGGTTTGATCAGCGGAGGGGTCTTTTCATGTTTGATTTAAAGTCCTGGAGGTCCCTAATGAACTGACTGATGTTCCATTACATACAATCACAACTTAGCATGTCCAAGGAAGTTAGTGTTCAGTGGTGTAACTACCATGGAGTGCATGCTGACAGGATATGCAGATACACTAATCACTGTTTGATGGGGACTGTGTGTGTGGTAGAAGAGATCCCACTACTGCCCGAATCTTTGACCTTAGCCTTGCCATTGTTTTTCATGAAACTCCTGTCTTTGTACTAATATTTAGTGCACTTTTTCAGTTTGACTGCCTGTATAAACCGTGTTTTTGAACAGTGAAATTGTTCAAACACACATACAGCTGAGGCACACAGATATGTCCAGATGTGGGTGGTGATTTTGGAGTATTGGGTCAGTCTGTCTGGGGATAAATCAGACAGACTAATCTGTCCTGTGAGGGGATGGAGGGTAATTGGTCACATTTGACCCCCGGCCTCGCGGACTGTGGGAACGTGGGCTTTATCTACCAGCGGTAATTGGCTAATGAAACACTTCCGCAACTCCTCCACTAGATTGTCATCCACCGGTTGGGATTGGGCGAGTCGCGCGTGTGTGTGTGTGTTTGCATGTGTGTGGCCGGCACAAGTTGCCAATAGGCCTGTGCGTGCGGGCGAGAGTGTGTGTGCGAGTGGTCTAGAGAAAGGAAAATGGCAGGATGCGGAACTCCCAGTGGCCATCTCCACAACGTTATCAACAGCATCAGCCTCACGATGCCTCCAGCGCACTGATACATTGACAGAGCATGCATTAATAGTTGTGTGGTTGCAATTACATTTCAAATTTAGGTTTGAAGTAGAAATGGTTAATATAATTCAAATTAAATCTTTGGCCCAAGTCGGGGGTTTTTGTGTGGCGCACAACCAGGCCACGATTGAGTGTTTGCAGCATTTAGATCATTCTCTCAATACCCCGGTCGATATGACACATGCCTTGTGTCGTATTTCATTGAATTTTTCTCATGTTTTATAGTCGTTTTTGTGTGATCAGTTATCTGGGCAAAGCCGTGCCCACATCAATCGAAAGACGAGAAAACCAGGGTGGGGAGAGTGAGTTGTGGGGGTTGGAAGGAGGGGTACTAAGAAAAAAAAAGGCTAAAGTTACGGTGGTGAGACAATGTCTCTGAGGTCCCATCAAGTGAGCCATTCATAGATGCAGGCCTACCAGTTTGTGGAGCCAGGGAGACACTCCGATAGAGTGGGGCCCAGGGTGGCCTTGTCTTTTTGTCCCAAGCTGACCCCTGCTCTCCCGCCTGGCCTCTGCGCCCCTCACCTGGCCTGTCCCAGCGCACTGGTAACAGGATACCTGTAATTTGCTCTAATGGCCTTTGAAAGACCTGGCTGGGCTAATCCCTGGAGTACTTCTCCCAGCAGCACCGTATGAAAGGGTGGGGGTAACAGGGCCGATTGCGAGTCCTGAAAGAGGACCGGCCTCTGGATTGTGTGTGAGAGAATGTCACCCCTTGCGGCCGGGGCTGGGGCCGAGGGAGTGCGGGAGTCAGCTTTCAGCAGATCACCACCATGTGGCTTGTTCACATGGCTTTAAAAAAAAAAAAAAAAAAAAAAAACTGGGACCGGCTTGTAGAGGAGAAGATTGTCTCTGCTTTACACCTCCCTCAGTGGCTTCGTCTGGCAGGCAGGGGGAACTGGCCGAAGACCAGCCTGCGCACACAATTCTGAGAGACTGCGCTTCAAATCGTTTCCAGATTTGCTTTTGTAATTTGTGCTAAGGTATTTTCTTCATGGATGACATTTGCTCACTCAATAACAGAATAGATTTATATCTCCAGAAATAAAGAGTGAATGGTTGGACGTGACGTTGAAAGGGGTCAAGGGGACGAGACAGTTATGGATGGACGGGGGAATATTACTGTCAATGGAGAATGTTCCCTTATGCGACCTGCAAAATGATACTAACAATAATGATAGTGATTAAAAAAAACAAAAAACAATGCTGAACAAAACGCTATGGCCATTGAACATGGACAGTGATTAAAAAGACAGGAGAAAAATAATCTTATCCGTCTCATCTTGACTCTCATCCCTCCAGAGATTTTAATGGAATGTGGGAACAGCAAGTGATATGTGGGCAGGGAAGACCAGCCCTCTGCTAGTCTTTTCTCTCCTTTCTTCCTGTCCTTTCTATCCATCGTCCTTGTTTCTTTGATGGGGCGGGCCACATGCAGGGGAGAGTACTCCCAAAAATACGCACACATGCAGACCGGTCTTTCTTCCTTTCCAATTCCTCAAGGTATAGAAGACATTGTACACGGCCATATTTAAATGGCGGCACACATGAACACCGTGTGTACAGAGTGATTGAGAGTGACGGCGTGTTTAGGCCTGTGAAAGTTCAAGTGTGCGAGAAAAAAGAAAGGCGCAAAAATATTCCTGTTTCTTATTTCCTTTGCTGTTACTTTAATTATGTACTTTATACATTTAGTTTGATCAAACATGAGCCGGCTTTGAAGGATTCCTCACTGTCCAGGAATTCAGAGCTAAATTAGGCAAGAGAAACACTGTTCAGACTCCCAGACAGTCTGAGCTCATTTGAGGAACTGAATTATTACGCATATTGTCTTGAATATGCTGCCTCAGGCGGTTCTTATCCACTATGTGTACTTATACCGTAAAAAAAGTAATGCACCGTAATTCAAATATAACCCACGTAATCACGAGCCGGGACGTACAGGTTTGCCACTAAGGAAGTCATGTGACGTAGTATAAAGAGCGACAAATTCCACAAAGGAAGGAGGTTAGGGTGGATGGATGGATGGATGGATGGATGGATGGGTCAAACAGACACAGGACACAGGTGACCGCTGTTCATGTCTCATAACCAAAAGTCAGTGTTTACTTATTTTACCTTACTTTTGTTATGTAACTTACGTACTCAACTAACACTACCTATGTAAGTTACATAACATAGTTATTTTGCGTTAACAACATACTTATTTCAAACCAAATCATATTATTTTCCAAATCTTAACCAAATAGTTTTGTTGCCAAAACTTAACAAAGTAGTTCAAACATAATTTTTTTTAACCCAAAACCCAATATTTTCATCAACCTAACCACCTCATTTTGTTGCCCCACACAACCCTGCACTGCAGAGGGTTGCGCAGCCGCACTCAACGCTTGTGTTGCCGGACATTCGTCGGGGAACGCATGCAAATGTGAGAAATAACTTTTCATAAGTTATAGAACCGTCGTATATGATACGCTGGCTGATTTGACCAACATGTGGTGGGTGATGTGAGTGAGGGCTGCTCAGTTTATTTAATTTCATCCATTTTCATTTCACTATTGGATATCGTGACGATATTTCTTTCTAGATTTTACTATCCATCTTGTTTTGTTCTCGCCGTGACAAAAACCTGAGATTTGTAACTGCAGGCGGTGTGTGTTGTGTGTTTTGTGTGTGCATGTGTTTTTTTCTGTGTCCATCCCAGCTCAGCTCGGAGCAGACATATCTCATAGCTGTTAAGGGATGAATAAATCATCTCAGTCCTGTGAGAGTTAATAGGTATGATGCCTGTCCGCCGGCCCGCTGCAGACAGGCCGGCAGGGAGGGAGAGGAGGGCTGACCCAGGCAGACGGTGGGACAGAGAGACCAAAGAGGTACGACAGAGGAGAAGTGAGGGACAGACGGGCAGTGAAAGGCAAGCTGGCAGATGGGAGACAGGAGGAAGGAGAGAAAGACAGGTACAGTTTGTAGAAAGGGAGGGAGGAACTGCCTGCAGATCGACAGCTGCTCTGCTCTGCAACACGCACACACACACACACACACACACGCGCGCACGCACACACACACACACACACACACACACACACACACACACACACACACACACACACATCCTCGGCTGGAACAGTAGAGCTCTCAGAGTCGCAGTCACAACTCCTTTAAAGTGACTGTAAATGTATGTTACTGTCCAGAACTGGTCGGTCCATTAAACCAATAAAGGCATTGCATCATATGTATTTTGAGTCTGATCATGACACTTATTCAAACAAAAATAAATATCATCATTTAATCACTATGTGTATGAAACAGTATGTGACTCAGTCGGGGTGTTTTTACGTTCATGAAAGTGAAATCTTGAGCAAACCCTCAACTTTAACCCCCCCCCAAAAAAGTCGAACCTTATGAGGAGTAAATCTCAGAATGAAGAGCATAAAAATATGTAAAAAATAAACTAGAGGAAAACATTTAAATTGGAGAGCAAACCAGCACTGTGCAACTGCTTATAAATTGCATAGTAATATCCTTGGCATGACTTCAAAAGTCTGAGCACAATTAGTAATTGAATGAAAGATGACCTAATTTATAATGTTAGTTAAGATATAGGGCAGAAAATCATTGTGGCACTCCAATCAGTCATGGCAAAGCAGGTACTTTTGCCTTTCAAAGCAGATGTAAAACACCTGCTCTCTCGTTGGGGTGTGGCCAAAAGTGCTCAAGTTTTTGCTCGTAGAGCAGTCCCGTCTATTGTATGCACCCAAAACACCACTTCTCTGTTCAATATGACTGTTGACTATTTGTCATACAAGCGTGCATAAAAAGCACAAAGATGACCACCAAGTTAAAGATGTCCTTTCCACTGACGTGGCTGCAGGAGAAGAAATGCAACCTGGTGCCCCAAATCAGCCTGATCTAAAAAATTACATTCCACTCGGATTATGTTTGTTTTTGTGGCACAAATCAGATTTTAATCAAAGGCTGCTTAAGGAGGAGAGGACGAGTTGGATGGTTGGGTCACACACAGGTCTTTCTACCAGCAGGCTGGTGTTTGTGTCCCGTGTGGAACCAGAAGTTACCTTTATTTTTTTTTTAAACAAAAACATGATCGAGGGAATTCCTCACCATCTGCTAATCAAGGGCTGTGTGGGACGGATTTGTCCCAGGGGTCAAAAGTTCGGTTGATAGAGTATACTTTACCAGGAGAGACTCTCAGTCATCCCCTGAAGTCTTGGTTCATCAGGAGGATCGTGTTTACTCTTGCCTTTGACTCAGTTCGGGTGTGTTTTGTATATGTGTTGTGATTCGACTCTATCCTCTGGTTTCAACTAATAGTCTCTGTGGGGCTGATCAGTGTTGTTCCTGTCTGTGCCTCCCTGACCTGACCTGCCCCTATATGATATCAGAGAGGCATGTAGCGAAAGGACCATATGCATATGCCCTCCGAAAACATAAAAAAAATGCTCACATTTTGGATTTCAAGTGGTTCTAGATAGTCCAAGTCAAATCAATAAACCTTCCTAAACACCTAAAGGTAAAAGAAGCTGTAGTTCATTCGTCACTGTACAGTGAATACTAGTATTGAACTGACGGAGTTCATCTTCACAACGAACATAGAACGGCTGCTTCCAATGATTTTACATCCTCTTTCTAAGAGCGTATATACACTAATATTCAAACTATTTCAGTCCAGAACACTGTGTTTCCCGTAAACTACCTCTGTCACTGCGCCACTGTCATATCCTGCAATAAATTGAAGATCAGCTTTCATATCAGCCCATTCGCTGCAATGAGATCATCACTGATCCAGTATCACGTGCCAGACAGCAGAGATATTGGATTTATTCTTTCTGTCGCACAAAGAATTTGCCATCAGACTTAGTTTAAACTCATTGTTTAAAAAAAAAAAAAAACGATATCTCTCAGACAGAGCGCGTTCAAACACAGTGGTGGAAGGTAACATACATTCAGTCAAGTTCAGTATACTCAGGTACAAATTCGAGGTATTTTACTTGAATATTTCCATTTTATGAAGCTTTATACGTCCACTCCATTTTTTTCTCCACTACATTTGTCTGACAGCTTGTTACTTTTCAGAATAGTTTTCACCCCCTTACTGAAGAGTGAAAATCATGTATCTCAAAACTGAAGGATGAAGTGTTCCTTTATGCGTCGAGAAAACTCTCAAGCTAAATAAACTATTTAAAAAGCCTCTTGGATCAGCTGTTAGATGCAACAGGGCTGTTTGTCTCAGGTCATGAAAAGTTGACATTTTAGAGATACGTGGTTCTCACAGGACAGCGGTGCTACAAACAAATGAGGATTTTATAAAAGATGATGCATTGCGGGATTAATAAAGTATTTATCTATCTATCTATCTATCTATCTATCTAAACAACTTAATAATATGTAAAGTAGTTCTAATTAGCACAACCTTTAATATCTACAAATGTAACATGCACATTAATGCAGCAGTAGTATTAATCCAGAAACATTCTATATAATGGTTAAACACTGACAGGACATTTTTTGTTGCACAATAAGAACATTATGTACATTTTGCTGATAATACAATGCAGCACTTTCACTTGTTGTGGAGTATTTTCAGTGCGGTTTTCATACTTTTACTTAAATAAAGGATCTTAATACTTCTGCCACCACGGTTTGAAATTGAAGGCCACTGACACAGAAGCAGGGATTCCTGTGCTGACACACTTCTTGCCTTGGATTTGATCAGCCACCACATGCTCAGGGCTGTAATCAGTTTTTTGTGGCTCAACATTTTGTTGTCAGGGAATAAACAACGGCCTCTGCCCCAAATCGAAGTCGTGACTATGCTTTATAATCCATAAAGCATTGAGCATTGAATGAAAGGGCAGCGTGCAATCGTTGCTTGTGTTTCTCGGCTTCTTTTTAGACTGCAGGTAAAACTGTTCCAAATCTGATTCTCTTTCCTTTCATTGCAACAAATCTCTTTTTATTGAACACATTTACTGAACATATTCAGAAAAGTCACATGACAACTGACATTACAGCTTTGTTGCTTGCTAAAAAAAGACAAAAAAAAATAACAATTTTCATGTGGAACATTTTTGTATGTGTGTGTGTGTTTGTTAATAGCAAACGTGTGTGTCTCATTTGCGTTGCGAGCGTGTCAGTCAGCGACAGATGCGACGTCGAGCACCACTTCACCACAGTCCACGGCAACGCTTCATGGGGCTTTCCATCTGGTATGGCCGTCTATGAACGGAGAAGATAACGGAGCCGTAAACGAGGCGAAAGAGAGGAAGGTCAACGCAGCAACAATGGCTTTGCTTAGAAGCGCACATGCTAACGAAACACAAAAATCCCTTTGCCTATGATGGGATCGTAATAGGCTGTGACTTCGGGGGCTGAAACATAATAAAAGGACCTTGAAAGCAATACAAACATTATGTTGCGCTCAGAGGAAAACGGGTTGGAGACCCCTGCTGTCTACAAAGTCGTATAATATGTCATCTGAACACATCTGAAGGCAAATCTTTGTGGTTAAATTAGAAGAGAAGAGAAACACGCTGCCACCACAGCCTTCTCCGGCCTGCATCCCATTGCCTACAGAATCTCTCTCCAGGAACTCTGTTTCGTTTGCATGTCATTGTGGCCTCAGCGTAATGCATCGTGCCAAGAGGGATAATAGCGCACCCTCGTAGGCTGTCATGGTGTTACGCTCAGTTGTACACACGAAAAGTGATGAAAGTAATTGTGTGAAGAAAGAAAAAAGGAGACCGCTGCCTGCAGGGATCCACCCGCACAAAAGAAAAGCTAAATGCCGCCGTCCTCTTTTTAGTTGTTAGATGATCGTGACATCTTCTCACAAAAAAACATAAATACAGGTGAATGACGATGAAGAAGTTGTGGTGTATTGACGATCAAATGACCGATCACAGAGAGAGTTAGAGGTGGCTAAAGGTCTTAACTCTTAACTAGCTACCACATAGCAATACCACAATCCTTCTTTCCCCTCTCCACAGTATCACTTATTATTGTTATTCTGTCTGTATATATAATATTTCAGTTATTGTGGATTCTTTACTGTTTTTTTATTACTGTTTTTTATTGCTTATTTGCTTATTTATAGTACTTGTTTTGATCTTGTTTCTTTTTACTACGTCTCTTGTTCGCACTATACCCTATGCTGTTGTAAATCCTGTAAATGTCCCCCTGCGGGACTAATGAAGGATTATCTTATCTTATCTTATCTTATCTTATCTTATCTTATCACACCAGGTCACTGTTGGGAAGACTTAACTCCTCTGGAGAATTTTCTTTTAAAAAGCTCAGTATTGGGGCGAGAAAATCTGCATTGGAGTGGGAACAATGGGCTGAAGCAAAGAGAAAGAAAATGGTTAGATATGACAAGCACTTTGTTTGTTTGTGATGGAGGTTTTTAGTGGAGGGACAGAAAAGCCTCAGACCAACTGTAATCTGTATTTCAAAGCAAATGACTAACAGGTGTAATGGAAATGTCCAGACTTTGTCCTTTATCACAGTGACCGAGCAGAAAAGGCAAAGAAACCTTACGTGTTACTTCTTGGTAAATACATTTTATGCCTCTGCAAAGAGCAAGCTGTTAGTGCCTTCATTAAATGTTCAAGGACAGAACAAGATAAGACGGCCTTGAAGGCTCTGTCGTTTTCTGAAGCCGCTGATCTCCACCAGTTTGAGATAGTTAAGTGTGGGTTACCCCTTCTCTGATCTCATTGTTTGTCAGCGTGTATAAAAGCTGACGCCTCCTGTGCTCATTCGTGCAGCTCATTCATTAGACTGTGGCGCGAGTCCATCTGCGGACGCTGAATTAAACTTACAGAAAGACAAAACTCGACTTGATGTGCTTCATCGAACGGAGATTGCCACCACACAGGTTCGCTTGCGTATCAACGTAAAAAAAAACAACATCACCCACGAAGGTATTAGAGAGAGCTGTGGTGTCCGCGAGCCAAAGTTGCATAAATATACTAGAACATAACAGATTTTTTTTGGGGGGTGAAAACACAACAATTGTGTGCAGGTTGCACATTTCCCTCTGGAATTAGGCGAACGAAACCAATCCTTCTCCACAAGTCCTTGCTAATCATTTCTTGCTACTTTACTGTACATTCAAGGGTTAATGTCCAAGTTTCCATATCACACCACCTGTGATGGCCTCCACTAGAGCGCCTGTTCTCATGGTAATATCTCAAGGTGTTTAAAGCAATAGTGAGTGATGCAGCCTTTGTCTGTGCCGATACACACAGGCGGCTGCTTCGCCCAGTACCAGACCCTTCGAGGGGGTCATGGCAGATCAAAGGTGCTGGTCACAGCCATTAGGCCCGGCAGCCCAGACCCGACATGAAAAGCTTGTGTTTTGAAAAGGAGGGCAGAAGGAAAAAAACAACAGGGCCCTCTTCGTTTAAAAAGCAAGCAAACTGTGAAATAATTGAAAAGGTATGTCAATCAAGGGCAGGAGCACAGCGGGAACTCCAAGATTCCCAGGCTCCGCTCTGGTCGAGCACTGAGCCATGGAGGGCTGCTCAAGGGGGCAACCCAAGAAATTAAAGACCTGAGAAAAGGAATAAAAAGAAGACGGGAGGAAAAGGCGCAGAAAAATCTCTTTTCCTCACTCTCTCTTTGCTCAGTCTTTCACTCTTTTCTGCTTCAAATTTGTGATGAAAGGAACCATTTTGCCACACTTTGTAGGGCCCCATTCAAAACGCTTGGTCATTAATAAGATCTTGTCTAGCTCTTCACCTCTCAGGTGAGTAACAAAGACTTATTCGGGGGCAGCAGCCATTGGGAGCGCCTGCCCCCACCACCGAAACCCCCCATCTTATAACCAGCACCCTCACCCTGTACCCGCTCCCTCCTCCTCCCCCATACCATGAGTCTGACAAAAGGGAACCCCGTGAGAGTGTCTCTCTCTTTCCTTTCTGCCTTTTTTTTTTTTTTTTTTTTCAAAGTCAGAAAAGGCTTGAATGATCTGACGTTGGGCTAACGTCCAAAAAATGGGGGACGGAAAGAGAAGAAAGAGTGAAAAAAAAAAAGAAAAAAGAAAAAAGTGGGTAAAAGACTTTTTCTATGCTTTTAAAAATCCCATAGAGGAGAAATAAATGGCAAGTCCACAGTTGACTAGACATGTATAGTGCAGGATTTGCTTGTAATGGCAGCTTGAGCTTATTGACAGTCCCAGCCAAAACATGTCAAAGGTTAAGAGATCTTGCCAATTGCAAGTGGGAAGCCAAAAGTACCTTTTTCATGAGCTCAATAGGGCCATCGGTTGATACTTGCTCAGCAGAACGCGGAGCAGGAGTGACCTTCAGTTTCCAATGCAACTCAGGAACAAAGAATGAATTTGTCTCCGTTGTTTCTCTCTCTTCTTTCTAATTGTGATATTGTTCAAAAGATTTCGAAACTGTTCCTGAATGAAAATTATTCACAGCTTAAAAATACTTTAATTCTCTCGAAACGCCGTCTACTATTACACGAGAAAAAGGGTAATTTTACCAGAGCAAACTATGTATTCCTGTCCGTTTGTGTTAAAAGTTCTGAACAATTTACAGCAGACCACAAGTTATAAAACAGGGTTTATTAAAGAGAAGATTACGCCCACACTGCACTTAAAATGTTAGATATATTCAAAGATGGATTGTCCAATTTAAATTTAAGTTGGTTTGGGACCTAAAAAGTCACAATTAATAATTTTAGGATTTCTTAAGAACCACCAACAATCAAAAATAAATGATAAAAGATGAAATGTAATAGTTTCAGTCCAAAATGAATGCATAGAAAACTATATCAATAATAAACAAACTTAGCCTTTCCTTCCATTGAAGTGACCTTTGGGTTTCAGCAGTTATAGGAAAACCCTCTAATAGCTTGAAATACCTCACTCTGATTTCTCAGGCTTTCAGCACAATGGAGTGACTTTTCAAAGGGGGGGACTGTGAGTTATATGGATCTAACTGGTCTTTATAGATGTGTGGTCAAGCGTCCAGAGCCCAAGTGATTCCTCGAGACAATGTGAAATCCCCATTTCATGTCCTCAGATCTTTTGTGTCTGCTGGCTGCTACACCAGCACGTATGAATGAAATGACATGAAGGCTACCTGTGAGGCTCGAGGAGAGAAAGTATATAATGTGCTATGGAGATTAGTTGAAGTGCTTCACAAAATGATTGGTGACACAAACTTACCCATCGCTACAGATATCAGCCAGAAAACGGCTCCAATTTTAAATATTCATTTATTTAGGACTATTTTCTCGTACTAACCCTTTTTTTTTTTTTTTATTCTAATTTCAAACTTTAACTGTTCACTAACAACTCTTTGCAATGTCTCAGATGTGACAAACATCCTTCCCAACACACCTACTGTGCCTGGAACTCCAAACCAGCAAATAATGGCTGGCACCACTTACAGGCACCAGCGGTTTTCATTGGCCTGGACTAATCCCCCATAAATCCTTGCAGCGCTCCAATCACCAGCCGGGGCCTCGGCTAATTGCTTATGAGTCCCTTGCACGCTCCAGGTGCCACCGTAGCACACCCGGTGTTTGTAAACACAGCTCGTAAAGAGGAAGGCCGCCATCAAAGTGTTAAAGTTTCCTCGGAGGATCAGAGGCCCGGCAGGAATGATAGGGGCGCAGCTGGGTGCCGGTACCTGGATGGACTCCACTTCGAGGCATTCCCTCCTTCCCTGCAGCTGTGGCCGGCGGATAGAGGGCTTCATTTTACACGGCCCTGTCAGAGAAGAAAGACACTCAACAGGATTTTGTGTTTGTTTACCTTCCTCATGGTTTCTTTCCTCCTTTTTTTTTTTTTTTTTACTCTTTGTACTTCTTTGGGTCTGTGCCTAAAGTAGATGACCTCACTTGGTGAGAACCACTGGTTGATGTTCAGAGCAGCACTATATAGAAGAAGAAGAAGAAGAAGAAGAAGAAGAAGAAGAAGAAGAAGAAGAAGAAGAAGAAGAAGAAGAAGAAGAAGAATTGGGAGATAGTTGCGTTTTTAGAATGATGGGAGGAGCAGATGTATGTTTTTTAACTTTCGGAGCCCTTCAGATGTGCTCGTTGAGAAAAGTCAGCGTCGGCAGGTTTGCGTGGAGGAAAGGGTCGACCAAACGTCAGACTTTAACACGGGAGACGATGATGTTCACTTCCCATTTTCAACCGACAGTCGTCTTTGCTTTTTTTCTTTTTTTTTAAGCATGACCACAACCGTTGCCAAACCTCAACCAAGTGTTTATTATTGAAACCATGAAAACGAAGCTCCCACAAGCTTTGCAAAGTGGTCATTTTAGCCCAAACCACATTCTCTCTGAAACCCTAACCAAGTACTTCTTTTAACCCAAGCCATGATCTTTCCCTAAACTTAACACAGTCATTTTGGGACCTAACCAAACCTTTACCATAGTGTCGTCACATCCTCACACAGAAATAAGACATTCCTGGCAGACACAGATAAATGATGTCATCCTGGCAAGAGGGACGTGAGATCAGAAAACCTTTTTACGTGTCCTTCTAGAGGGCATGGATAAAACAAAATATATATTTTATTTCATTTGAAGAATGACTTGAAAATGTGAGAACCTACCCTTTAAAGTCTGTTCACAAAACAAATTATTTCATCCAAAAACATATTAAGTCGAGCCTTTGAGTTCAGCTTTACTGTTAAAATCTGGATTTGCACAAATAAGCAGGGAGGAAAAAATTGCATTGTAGGGGGATTATTACCTGCGAGACCCCTGGGGTGAGCATTTATTTGTCATTTCTGGATGGGTTTAACCAGCGAGACTACTGAGGAACTAGACCAGTGGCCCACTGCTGCTTTAATGACTACTTCATTTTCTACCAGCTTTGGGTCACCCTGTTCTTCAACACCATGATCTGGTACTGTGTTTACAGCATCTTTCCAAAGCCAACAATCCCTTTTTCACAAATGCCCCACAGCGGCTGCCTTTGAGCAGCAACATTGCATGTTTCCTTTGTGCAGACGTGGTTTTCACGGGTGTAAAAAGAAGATTTCGTGCCCTGATCAGATAGCAGGCCACATCAGGGCGCTTTTGAAGGTGTAAGTGGGCGATTTAAGCCATAAAAAAAAAAATATCATACAAAAGAGAGCTTCATCTCCAGCAATTAGCTGCTATTCAGAACCCTGCGGTAAGCCTTGGGGTCATCTCCAAAGCATCTCCCCGTCGTAGCCATGACAATTGGTGTCTGTCGTTATTCTTGCATGCGGACAAAAACCAGATCAAGAGTGAGCCACATGGGACTTGTTTGCAATCAGTGCCCAGAGGAAACAATTAGCCCACAAGCTTGCCAGCTTTTTCGTGGGGTGAAGTGAGTTGGAGAGGCTGCTTAAGTGGCCAGCGGACGCGGGTTTTGTGTCCTTCAGTAAACAAAACTGGGCATCATCGGGCTGGAGTGTCACATCTGGAATTGGGAGGCTTGAATAGACGCAGGCAGCGAGGCAGAATGACATTGCGCAGGCTCGGACGCTGCGTACGTGTGTGCTACAGAAGTGCGTGTTACAAATTTGATGTATCTCAGTAACTATTCTGAGACAGAGGCGTACAGATTAGGTGATTCAATTAAGCTTTAATAATTTCCCCCCTTTTCTGATATGATCAAATCTCAACCTTTTGTGCGAGAAGCTCCAAACTCGACTGGTCTTCTCACAAAGGGAGCTCTTTCGAGCCATTGTGCATTTCATGTGTATCTGTGTGTTGTCTTCTCTTGTCTTGAACCCCTCCCCCCCACCCCTCCCTCCCCCCAGAGCATATAGCTGTCTGGTATTCTAATCGCTAATGATAGAGTGGCTTTTGATGGGGAAACTCCCAAAGCTACATGTTTCTAACCCAGACTCTTGTTCCCTCTTTTATTTTCCAGGCCTGATGGAAATCCGATCTGTCAGTGTGGGAGTTGTTGCCATCAAATCTGTCAGCACCGGGCTGTACTTAGCTATGTCCAAGAAAGGCACGCTCTTTGGATCGGTGCGTATACAACCCAGCAACATTGTTTCTGCAGGTCAAGATGGGAGGGCTGGGAAAGGGAAGGAGGGTGGTGAGGGTAGGGGAGGTATGCATGTATAGGGGTCCCAAATGAGTGCCTTCCCAAGCATGCTTGATTCTGCAGCAGTAAAGGGAATCTTCTGCTGGAAAGTCCAGAGAAGGGTCAGAGTGTCACAATCAATCATGGCTGTACACCTGGGCCACGGCTGATGATACCTGCAGCTTGAGTTGGCTTGTTCCACTGTCAAAATAAATAGCGGAGAGAAGACACCAGACCAGCAATGACAAAAAGCCAGCTGGGCTCCTTTTAAAAGTCTTCGCGTGCCATCTGCCAATTGATGCTTCACACAGCGAGCTTTCAAAAGTAATCACCTCTCTTTGTTATAAGCAGCCACGCATCAGACCCGAGGTGTGTGGTGTCTAGCTCATGTATTTACATCTTGGAAAAGGAGAAATCAGGGACGAGCGATCAGTCAGCAGCAGTGATAAGAGAAGTGCCTTCAACAAGCAAACACAGTAAATAAGACATAAGCAGATATGAAGACCCAGCCCTGAAAGCTCCCATAATAACAAAAAGGCAGGTAAATCACGCCAGGCTCATACTATCCAGATGCTATCACAGACAGGGCCTCATTACGGACGCACGATTACGATCTGGAAAAAGGGAATTCAGCAGAACCTCTTATCACTACAATATCTTTCAAGACTCAAAAGTGTCTTTTCTGGATTACCTTCACAGATTAATATATCTGAAGACAAAGCTCCTAACTTCAATAGAAAAGAGATAGTGAATTTGATAGAACTTAACATTACATTTTGAAAAAGGTATGTTTTATTTACAACTTTGTTCATTCTAGTTACTTTGAGTACATTACCTGTTCTGCTCACCCAAATTATTCTCAATATTTGTGTTTAAATGTGTGGTATTTTGGGATGTTTAAGTTTTTTCCCCTGCAACTGAAACCATTAAAAGCTGGCATTCAAAAAGAGCAACATTTCATTTCAGTAGCAATGTCACAGATCTCATCGTGATCCATTCAGTGATCAGTTTTCAGTGATCGGTCCAGATGAAAACTTAAATGTGTGGCTTGTAGCTTTTTGCAAATAACCAGAACATTGTTTCTGGAAGGACATGTTGCTTTGAGGAACCAAATTCCACTGGCATGAACTGTATTGGCTTGATGGAAAATATGTTTCAGAAGGTGGATATCTTAAAAACCCCAATATGAAGAAACATTTTTTTTTTAAGATATTTCCAAAAAACTCCCACTGTGGCCTCAAAAAGACAAATCAGCTAAATATTTGATGCAAAATACATTACAATCTACAAACACCTGGGGAATATTTTACTGCAACAACAGACATTAACCTTTGTGCACTTCTTGGAAGCTGGCCTAATCCAGCACAGCAGGAATCGCCTCTTAAACCTCTCCGTCTTGCTCCCTCTGATCACAGGTGAAGTACAACCCGAGCTGCAAGTTCAAGGAGCGCATTGAGGAGAACGGCTACAACACCTACGCCTCCCTCCGCTGGAAGCACAGCGGCAGGCAGATGTTTGTTTCGCTGAACGGGCGGGGGAAGCCACGGCGGGGTCACAAGGCTCGACGGAGACACCCATCCACTCATTTCCTACCCATGCTTCCTTCCTAGCTGCCCAAGTCTGAACTCTGACCGGCAACTGGCTGACTGGTTCACTTGCCTCCTCACACTAGTGTTGATCTAGCCGTGACGTCAATCTTTATTTTGATTACTCCATCCTTCTGTCACATAAATGTACATTTGTTGAGGGCTGTAACAATTGTAGATTTAGTATAATATGTACTTTTAAGTTATTTCCTCTAATGATGTTCAGTAATACAGTAAATATACAGTAGAATTATACTGTAGCCAAGCATCTGTCTGGCTACAGTATCGGTCTGTGTGTCTGAACTGCATGTAAAGCGGGGTTGGGGTGACTTTAGGAGGCTGTAAGGGGACTGCAAAGGGATGGCAAGGCTATTCAAGATGCTCCGCTAATTAAAAAACGGAAGCACACGATAGAGCAAAGATGATATTTCTATTTTGAGTATCACTATTAAAAACAAAAACGCAACTTTGAAATAGTTACAATCAGGGCCATGGCTACCGTTGACGACACAGATTTTTGGGGGTCTTTTGAGGGGTTTGAGTCACACTCGACAATTACATTTTCACTACGCATCATACCATGTTGAACACATTTCTCATCTTCATCACATGTTGACCACCATTTCACATATGAGAAATAAAAAAAAAAATGTTTTGGGGCGTCTCAAATGTGAAATCTAAAACATTATGTAAAAATAGTAAGATTTCATGTGCAACACCGTTTCACATATGATAACAGTCACATATACTGGTTCATGGTTTATCAAATGTCAAACAGCATTTCACTGAATTCACATACAGGCATAATGTGATTTTTGGACATTTTACATGTGAAATGGAATAGCAGAATGTTTTTATAAGGCTAAATCGGACTACTTTTAGGCCAACGTAAATAGATGAATGAATAACAAAATAGGTCTCTATCCACCAGAATTTAATTTATGTGGAGTAAAGTTGTGAGGATTTACATAATTATAATCTCTATACACAGATGTACGTATTCATATCCAGAAAGCATTGGCCAAAATGCCATCTCCGAGCCCACCTGTCGTCTGGCGATGATCTCGCTTTTTATTGCGAAAAAAAATAAGCTCGTAAACGAGCAATCCGGTCGTACACGGCGTCTCTCAACTCCAGTCATGCACCTCAAGTTGAGTGTTAACAAGGAACGAGAAACCAAATAATTAATGAACAATTGGGGGAACTTGGACTCATGCCCTCAGTATTTCTAAAATCCTGGCTATGGCCCTGCTGCAAAGCCAACATCCTCACTGTTGCTTGGGATATACTGTACTGACACTACTGGATGAGAGACACTGATCTGCACTTGAACTGGGCAGACGAGATGGAAATCTCTACTGACTTAAACACATTGATAAATGAACTGTTCTGTCTGTATATGTCTACGTACGACAAGAACACTAAGCTAACTACTGGGATAACATGCTGGATTTTCTGAGATGACCTTTGTATGTTTGTGCATGCTTCTGTCGGACTGCTTCTCCCATTCAACAAGCCACAGCTACTAGAGTAGGAATCAGTATCAGAAAAAAAAAATAATTGCAATGTCTCATCTAATCGCTGATTCTTGGTCCTTAGTTCAGTTGTGAAATAAAAAATATACGTTTTGAGTCATTTAATGCATTATAGCAGATGTAGGTAAAGCAGATGTCACATAGCAGCAACTTCATTAATTTTGTACACAGTAGTAAAGGGTTATTACATACTGCCACTCTCTCTTAAGTCTTGCTAACATTTTCTCAACAAGGCTGTTGCTAATAGAACATTTAATATATTTAAAACATTTTGTACTCTAACTGTTTGAAGTTGATGTTTATTGTTATTGTCTACTTTTTGTGTTGGATTGTAGTCATACTGTTTAAAAAAATAAGGGGGAAAAAAAAGTAATCAAGTCCATATTCAGCTCATTTTATATGGTATTACTACTGGATATCGGTACACTTGTGATCCACTTATCATAAAAAGCTGTCAGCTCTAGGCCAGTAATAGTAGGTTGTATATAAGGCCAAAGTCTCAGAACAAAGAGTCTTTAGATTCATTTCGGCAAAGTAAAATCATTTGAGTGCCTTGGTCCATGCTGAGTTTGGTAAACTTCAATAAAAAATGTGGATACATCACGAGTCATGGCTCACTCCCTTGCGCTACAGTAGCAAGCCGTTTGCAAATCATGTCTCCAAAAAACGGCATTTTAATCCTGTCTCATGCGTGACGCTGATTGTTAAGTGTTGGTAACATCTCCATCAGAGCTCTCAGACATAATCCCCCTCCTCATCATAATCATGACAAAACTCACAGCAGGAGAGGCGTTGATGTGGAGGACCTCCCCGTGTCTGATGAAAGGTCCGCGGTTATGAACTATGCACCCGAGCATCAAGGTCATTTACACACAGGCGAGCCCTCCAGTGGCACAGGAGGCCACTCGGGTCTTTTCAGCGAACAGAAAGGAGAGTCGGGGATGAATAGTGGCTGTTTGGGGTGAATAAAGGCCAACCTTTCAGCCTGTCATAATGTGAGATTACTGTGACGGGGGTACATGTCTGGTCAGGATGGCGTGAAGTCACACTGTAGTTCAGCTCCAAAGGTCTGGGTGCAGCACACAAATATCAGTATGGGGGGTCTGGCGGTACTGTTGCCATGCAAATGTCTTTGTCCTCAGCTGTGCACCCTTGAGGGCTTGTTGCATTTTGAAAAGCAAAGACTACTTGTAATTGTCCCTTTTGTTGCCGTTGCATTCTAACTGTAAAATATAGACATGTCATTTGAAAGGAAACGTTTGGCACATTAGAACACGCGCTCATTCACTTTCTTGCCCAGAGTTAGACGAGATCGATACCACTTTCATGTCTGTACATTTAAAATGGAGCTGCCACCAGCAGGCAGCTAACTTAGCTTAGCGCGAAGACTGGAAAGACCGGAGGAAGCCAGCCTCGGTCCAAAGGTAACAAAATCAGTCGACCAACACATCTACCAACGCATCTAGTTTGCCTTACCTGTACAAATGTCAAAGTATAAAAATTAACAGTTGCCCTGCAACAAGCGGAGGCCTTAAACGCCAAATTTAAATGTTTACTTTTTGTTTTTTGTGCAAGCTAGCAAGCCCGCAGTACTACAAAGTTCCCAGTCTTTGTGCTACAACAGACAGAGTGTGTATGATATATATTTCAGCCGTTTTGCTTTCTAGTTGTCAGAAAAAACTATACAGCTGTGCAGAATACAGCACATTTCCCTTTTACAGGTATCTCTGAATGTATGATTGTTATCCAACCCTCAGCTGGCACAGACGCACTTAAACATGCACGGCATAAAGCAATCCCCGTTTTCTGCCCGTTCTCCCGATTTATCCGCCTCTTTGTCAGCTTGTCGTCCACCTTTTCTCCTCTACCTCTCCTCTCTCCTTTTTTAACCGTCCAAGAATCTCTCCTTTCTTCTTGGCCTGAGGGTGCGGACTGGCCGTTGGTGCCAGTTCCAGGGACACCAAATGGGAGCTGTAATTATCATTGCTCCACCACTGTCCTGTCAGTGTGCTCGCCAGCAAAACAAGAGGGATCCTTTGGAAGTCCTGATCAAAAGCTTCGGCCTTTGATCATGAGGCAAAAGGAAAAACCTAAACAGTGCAAAATCAACGAGGAATGTCCCAAAGAGAGCCCAGGAGAATGGAAATGACAGCCATCCAGAAGACATCCTCAGCCCCTCCTCTGCCGCGGTGTGTTGATGTCCAGAGCACAGGTGTTTGGGCTGTGTTTGATCTGATCGGTGTAAACAGAGGACCGAGAGAGTGAGTCATGCGATGAAGATGATGATGATGATGATGTTGTTGCTAAAGTGTCTGTCAGATAGCACCTGGTAGGCTGCGCAGCGCGTCATCTCTTTGTGCTTCTGCACGGGCCTCTTGCGCAATATGAATTTGTTTGAAATGTCTGCCCACTTAAGGCATCACAAAGCGCATCACATCAGCACATCAGCGCATGCATGGAAACAGCACTTGGCTGAAGGCATTCTGCACGACCCGGTAAAAATAGAGAAGGTTACATTGACTGCTTCAAAATTAATTCGCAGCTGAGTGACAGAGAAAAAGTAATAATAGAAGCCCATTTTGAGGGCCTGAGCCAAAATCTACAGGGGCACAAGTCATGCTGCTTCAGCGACAACAAACCACAGCCCCTGGAACCTTTGAAACCCTGTGTGGTCATTTTCTCTCACAGTGACTGAAAAGAACTGTGGTGGGTGGGAAAGAAAAAAAAGAGCCCCTCGCCACTCATAATACCAATCTTATGTATGTAGACGAAAATGGGAGGGATGGGAGGGGTTCGGGGGTGGCAGACGGACTAAGGCACAATTTTAAAGCGCTTATTGAATTGCCATTACAGCTCCTGAGACTAATTGTGGCTGTTGTGTGTCTCTCGGTGGCCTAGGGGGCTCTGGAGTGGCCCTGTATGCTCTTACTCAGTGGGGTTTTCAGACCGAGTGGCCCTGAAAGAGAACAGGACCACCGTAGATCAATGGCAAACCTTTCACTCTTTCACAGGCCCTCGCTAATCCTTCTCATTTGTCTGCCATTTGTTGAGGCACATTCACAGCTCCCTGAATTTAGGATTAGGCCTTGTTTTGTTACAAAAACAGCCCAAGTTATAATGCTGAATAGATGGACTAAAGGGTGGACGACGGATGAGTGTGTATGTGAGTTTGTGAGCATGTGTGTGTGTGTGTGTGTATATGTGTATGTGTGTGTGTGTGTGTGTGTGTGTGTGTGCGTGTGTGTGTGTATGGTTATCAGGTATACACTACATACATGTATGTTTGACCAAATTCATGAGAGAGCAGAACCTATTCAGGATTGTGTCTTAAGTCCCGTTTCATGTCATAAGTGGTGCAAAAATTATAGTTTGTATTTTTCATTTGCGGAGATTTTGTTGTATCTTTAATGTTCACACAGTAACAAAGATCTTAAAATGTGCAGAATCTTTCTCAACACTGTACACTGAGTGATGTGACACCATACCGTGTTTAACACAGTCATAGTGTGATCATTTTGTGTTTATGTGGGACAAAAGGTGGCAATTTGAATTTAAAATGTTCAACATTCTGGACACAAGTGGGTGTATCACTTGTGGAGGCCCGATTGCATGCAAGGTCAATAAAAAGGCACAAAATTGTCCAGAAATTATGTTTGAATAATCGTTCTTCAGAAAACACATAGGTCCGAACTATTAGAATATTTACTTTTGCACATTATGTTCATGACACCCTGTCCTCCTAACTGACTGTGACCGACGCAGCACTGCGCTGTATGGACCTGAACTTTTGTCCGACGCCTTGTTTCTATTTATTTCTATCGTTTGCTTTGAAAGCCGCAATGGACGAGCTCTAGGTATCTATACGATAACTCCTAATTTCTCTACAAAGACCTTAATAAGGTGGCAGCTGACTAGAGATTGTCAGGAGATCGCCAGAAAATGTTCTACTTGCTGTTGGCTTTATTACATGTAATTTCCAGTGTCACTACATTAAATGTATTCTCCTGTCTTTTTTTTACTATTCAAATACATATTTGAATTTAAAATATTCTTTGACAGCCCGAGCGCAAACTGAGGGAAAGATAAGTCCACGCAAGGTGAAAATATTCCCAAAAATCTACGCTTAGAAAACAAGAGATACACTAGAGGGAAATCTCAGGTAAACAACGGATTTTCGTCCAAAAGGTCGAAGAAGTTAACTTAGTTTTTACTTGCCGTAAAAAGCACGTGGTCTTCGCGCTTGGTCGTGCATCTCTGAATTTCTGTAACTTAGCGCGAGCAAATCTTCGTTAATTTATAATGCATGTAATACTATACTTGTTTCTTTACAGGGCTTGTACAAAGGCAATAAAGTAGTTCATAAATATGAGATATGAGTTTTACAGATAATTACAATCCCTCCTCATCATTGTGAAGGTTAGTTTATGGCTTTTTGACGGTTACATCTACAGTCTATAGCAGGGGTCACTAATTGGTGGACCGCGGTCAGGGTCCGGACCCAGACGCCGTTGTATCCGGACCTGGACCTACAACCGATAGATATTTGAGAATTATTACATTTTGACGGAGCGCTTCTATTTTAACCGGCACACCTTATCTCGTTCAGCAGTCAAGGAAACACACACCGACCAGTTGCATGCGTTGTAAATCATATCTCCTCAGCCAATCAAAGATTTTGATTTAGATATACACACATGGGAGAGACGGGCAAGAGAGACCGAACAGTCAGAAAAAAGTACGTGAGTCAGAGAAGTTATTATATATATATATATATCCAAAAAGAGACAAATGGACAGCGAGACCAGAGCTGTCCAAGAACGGACAGACTCTTAAATGTTCATTCTTCCAATGGACAGTTCAACACCAGTATGTCTCAGATGGTCAGAGACTGTGGCGATTATTTAAAGTGGCAATGTGAAGCGACACTACGAGACAAAGCAGAAATATTTTGAGCAAACGTACCCACTCACATCTGAAATATAGGCACCGAAAATAAACAATCTAAGATCAGAATCCTAACACATTAATTCACTGACCAACAATGATGGTATGGGAGAGGGGAATATGGCTGAGTGGTTTCCATAACCACAGATATTGTGCCTGCACACAAATGTATCTTTTTAGAAGATGAGAACATAATATTGGGGCTTTCTTAGGTTAGGTCGCTTCACACCTGAATGAACTGAATTTAAATCTGCAGGGCAAGGACAAGCCAGTTAACTTTATTTCAAGATAAACATTTATCAAAAGCTTTTGAAAACTGACAATATATATTGTTGAGATATTTTTCGGCTACTTCAATATACATGGGACTAAATCATAGCGCAAGTTAAACATTACTGTGATGTTACGGACCTTTGCATGAGAACATTCTCTCTAACTGGACCTCACTGAATTGTAATAGAATACCACTGGTCTATGGGTTACACTTCTTGTCTTTTTGATTCTTCACACTTGATTTTGTTTGTACGCCCCCTGGCGTTTCGGAGGATAATGCGACGAACAGCGCAAAGAGTATAAACGCTTCTGTGCATGCTCGGAGGTCGCGCGCCATTTGCGGAGGCTAGCGCGAGTATGAACAAAGCTTTAGAGTTCATCGGCTGTTTGGGGTGAATACAAAATAAAGAAAAATTAACTAGTGGTCAAATATGCGCAAATGACATGGGGAAATTTGATTTCGCATTTCTGAAGTTTTTTCTTTAAAAATGTATTGTGTTGTTACACAAAGATGTATGAATTTAAAGGTAATTGAACAAAATAGGGTAGGTGTGATAAAGCCGACACCTTTTCAGTCAGCATGAACTTGCTTTGGTTTGTCACCACTTCAAAACCAATGAATTAACTAAACAAAACTAACTAAACTCTTAGAACTTTCTTTTTTCCAGAGATACCAGATATGTGATGCTATAGATGAAAAATGTGTATTCACTTATGCAAACACATCCAGACTCCTACATTATGTAATGGCACAAATTGCTACTTTAGAGGTAATGAACAAAAACATCAGAGTTAAATAGGGTAAAGGTTTCCACTTAGCAGTGGTATCATTTACCGTAGCATCGCTCTGTCAAAAATATGTAAAAGAAATACGGGGCTTTTAACTGTTCCACATGCTGTCTTTTTCATATGCCCTCTACTTCATCTGAGACCAAAGACAGAGTTCACTGTCCTGAGTCTCCTTTTGAAAATAAATATTTCATAAGAAAGAAGGAAAGCATGAACAAATTGATTCATCACAGTCAAATACCTGCAAAGGAAATGCAATTTCATTAAAGTTGCAATGATTCCCTTTGAAGCCTGGAGTTTGTCCTCACTGTGCTCTGTCTGAACCTGAGAGTGTGCTCGGACAGTCTTGGCAGCCTGCAGCTGAGCCATCAGACTGAGGCCTTCTCATCACTGAGTGGATTAGTGTTCATGTCTGAAGCCACTTACTGGACATCAGACAGGGCTGCTGAGTGGCACATGCGCCACATTTCCCCTAAAGCCCTGCCATGCCACGGCGCAGGTATGTGGGACCGACCGGCCAAACCCCATGTCGGGCATTCTCTGGATGCCTACAGTCGTGCCAGACACCGGGGGACAAGGTGAAGAGGTGGAGGGATGATTGTGTGAATCAGAATGGATGAGAGGAAAAGTGAGGAAATTAAATGATTGTTATTCTCATAAAGGCGGATAAACCGAAAAGGGTATTATATTAGCAAGATGTACTGAGGAAAAAAATGAGAATTATTTGTTAGGTTGAAAGTTAGGGAGAGGCCGAGTGAAGACATAGACGTAACAGTGTGTGGATGCGTGGTGGCATTAGACTGTTGTATTGGTGGCGCAGGTGCCCAAAACGTCTCCAGCTCCAAATTATGGTCTAAAAAATGGGAATTTAAAATAATAAAAATAAGATTATTTGCTTTCAGGCCGAGAGTTTGATGAGAAGGTTAATACCTCTCTCATGTCTGCACAGCAAATATGAAACTAGAGCAAGCAAATGGTTAGCTTAGCATAGCATAGAGCCTGGAAACGGGCAAACAGCTCGTCTGACTCTGTGCAAAGGTTAAAAAAACATCCACCTACAAGCACCTTTAAAACTCCCTAATTAAGACATCATATAAATTAAGTTATATAGACCGTAGTGGGAAAACGGCAAGGGGTTTATGTGCTGAAACTATTTCTTGGCCTGGAGCAATAAGTTTCACCATGATGTTGCCAAGCAACCATTGGAGACTCAAGACTAAACAAATGCGATATAATGTGTTAATTAGCGAGCTTTAGAGGTGCTGGTAAGCACATTTCTTTTTCAACTTTGGACAGAGGCAGGCTAGCCGTTTCCCCCTGCTTCCAGTTTTTATGCTAACCTCAGCTAATTAGCAGCTGGCTGCAGCTTCAACGTAGTGTAAAGATATGAGAGTGGTCTCTAGTTTACTCTCATCAAGAGAGAGAATATATCCTCACCCTTAAATTACCGTTACGTCCTGAAAAAGCTGAACATTCGCTGTTGTGTCAGAGCAGCACGCATACAAAAAACAGAAAATAAAAAGCAGGAATAATGTGCCATCAACATTTTTAATTGTATTTCAAGTAGAGGCCAGAATGAGAATGTGTCACACAATGCTACCAGAGCTCGAACGAAAGGGGGTCCCGCTTACCCAGGGACAAAAAAACAAAACAAAAACATTTTCGGAAGGTTTTCGGGACCAAAGGTAGATCTATTCAAGAGCGCACAAGTACTCTGACACACACACTGACACACGCACACACACCAAGAAGATGGACATCTGACATCTGAAAGTAGTGTACTGTGGCTGTCAGGCAGTTACAATGGCGTCCTGAAGTGGTGGTGGGATTTCTACTCTTTCTGGTGTCACCGGCAGCCTCACCGGCAAAACATACCGTGTAAGAGGATGGTCAATGAATATGTATATGTAATAAATGTTTTTATAAAATGTGAACTCATTTTATAATTAGGACAACAAGCATTTACAATGGGACGGGTTAAAGTGTATTTCGGGACAATTTGGGGAGGTGGTGAAAAAAGTTAAGTGAGAGCCCCGAATGCCACACTCAAGACTTTGGTGTAAATGGCTAACAAGAAATGATAACTAAATAGTTACAGTTGTTTGAGACTACTGCTAATTTCTCTCCATCCACCATTGTTTCACTCTGACTTTAGTCTTTTGAGACAGGTGTGGGCACCACAGGCTGCACAACTATAGATCTCTTTATTTAATGTAGCCTCAGCTACATGGCTATGATGCTACGATCAACATTTCTTTTAAGCCGATGAGAGTGTAAAGGTTGCAACACCTCTGGTAGACTGTCAAATTATAGGGATGTGATCAAAATGTATACAACCAATCAAAATAAAATCTAAGGATTTAAGAAGATGATCACAGAAAAGGTGGTGGCAGCCTTAAGGGGCACAGACCATCTCCTATATAGTTTGGCCAGCTGAGGCAGGCCAGCCACATGTTGGCCAACGTCCCAGTCAACATCATGAGGTTGTCTTTGGCTGTTAGCAACTGGAAAAGACCAAAGTCAGTGGCGCTTCATGCAAAGTTTTCGTCGTGCCAAAGCCTATCCACCCTGCCCTCTCAAGTGTGTGAAGTAATTCCTAATGCCCATGAAACCAGACAGACTCTGTGTTTTGTCACTGCGGGCATGGCGGTACTTTTTCAACGCTGTGGTATTTTTAAATTCAAAGATTAACAGGTGTATTTTCCTCCTTAAAAGCAAAATTCTTTCATGAACAATGTTAAAATCTGCTTTCCTTTTCCTGTTAGGATGTATGAAATAAAGCAGGTGAGAAGGTTTTCCTTGGATTAAGTCCTTCTTCTGTGAGATGTATCAGACTATTAGCATTTACTGTTTCCAGGTCTGTCAACGTGTTGTCGGAGAAAGAACTTGACACGAGCAAGAAAAGTGGAAAAGCTAGATCTACTCCTAGTCTGTAAGGGAACAATCTTCCACTCAAATCCTGGCTAAAACTAAAGCTTAAAAACAAGCTGTATATAAAGTCCAGACAAGCTGTGGGGTTCAACTGCAGGCCAAAGTGTGGGGCCTTCAGGACCAATGACAAATCTGTCCTGACTCGACACATTTATACTTTATATGAAGGTTTGAAAACACATGACTTTAACACAGTGCCTCTAAAATCTTACTCAACATTTCTGTGTGTACAGAGTAGGCCCCTTTTAGCTCATAACATCCCGTCAAAGCCAGAAATAAAGAGTCATGGCAGAATAAACCGTACGATGACGGTACTAAGAGCACAGAAAGATCAATCTCAACCCGACTGACATTTACATCGAATCTAAAATTACCACCAATGAGCAAGGAAATAAAACAATGTGGTCGCTATCTAGTAAAATGCAATGATTTCTCCCATCCTGTCGAGCCCTTTCCCAGCCTCAGCACTCAGTGGCTGCAGCCGGGAGAACTCATAGTGATCGGGCCTCCGAGGCTCTGAGGTCTTGTGTTTCATCTCTAAACCAGCAGGATTCTGTTGCTGTTTTATCAGAAATTAAATTAAATTGGTTGTTTTCCTATTCATATATATCGCTGTCCCACTTCATAAACCACCTCCGGGTCTCACTGTGAGACATGTACCCCATGTATTTGGAGCAAAATGACATGCTCACTGTTTTGCTCAAAGTCAGGGAGTGGACTTAAAGGCAGCACAGACAGATGCTGTGAGAAGATTCATTAGACAGCTCAATTTGTGACTTTACATTAGATTTGCAGTGATGGAGAAGCGGCACCCTCTGATGGTGAAAAAGGAGAGCAATTTTAAAAGTCTTGTTACAAACTCTGGCACTCTCTGCTGGATGTTAAGAAGTACTAACAGAGTAACCGTAACAGCTGAGATAATATACATCGTGTGTAATGGTACACTTGATGGTATCCAAATGTACAGTAGATTTTGGAAAGAGACAACATAATGTAGTAAGACTGCACCCCTCTCTCCATCACAGTTACACTCAAATTAACCAAATTCACTGAGAGTAGAAGTGGTACAAATGTTTATTGTGGTAGTGAGTAAGTGTATTTTGGGTGGAGTATGTACATGACATGACGATGCTTCAATTTGGAACATCAGCTGGTGCATTAATTTCGACAAATGCTTAAAATTAGCACGATTAAACCGGTATCCACTAGATGGCAAAGCAGCACGGGACACAGTTGCACTGGCCAGTACTAAACTGTTACTACACAGGAGCAAGTCATCATATTAAAGCTTTTCAGGGATATGGAAAATATATTAGATTTAATTCCTTTAGAAGATACTCTTTAATATAAGATGATGTATAGGATATTTTGCAAGGCTCTTCTAATTCGTAGCTATCTGTGTGGTTGAGGAAGTCATTCGTGACATATTTGGTTTGAAAATAATTGGTTAGAGAGAAAAGAGTTTGAACACGGCATCCTTATGGAGCTGCATGAAATCAGCTCACCTAATTCTACCATAACTTGGGTTATTCAGCAACGTATTTAATCTGAAGATTTTCTGATTAAATCCAAATAGACTTTTATGAACTAAAATCCACCCAATGTACAACTTTTTCTGCATTTGCAATGACAAATCATACACAATCACATTTTCCATTCTGGCTTTTACTTTTAATCTACTGAGAATAAAAAGTTTTGAATTATTTCAGGCTTTCGTATACACGACAAATAAAACGATCGCTATAATAAATTACTGTTTTGCAATAAAAGAGCAAATATCCAAAGTCAATCCAAATGTGGAATATAATACATGACTGATTAGGTGAAAGATCATATTTGTAACAATATTGAAACTGTACAAACACACCAACACTCATCAGGGATGGCTGCAATAAGATATAAGAAATGGAAAAATTGTGGGAGATGGAGTTATGGGTGGAGGATAGGGGAGTTGGAGTTGGGGGCGAGAGTTGGTTAGTGTAAGCTTGGAGGATGCAGGTCGCAAATTCTCGTCCAGTTCACTTGAATAGCCGGATGAATCTTTTCAGAGGGGGTCTTTTAGTCGACCTTTGCTTTCTGCTCTTCTCGGTCGACAATCCTGTCCATCACACCATCCACTCCTGTCTCCAGAGCGTTCTCCTTCTCCTGCAGGGTGTGGGACTTTGTCTCCTGCCACTGCAGCTTCTCTCTCTGTGTGTGTCTGGGTCTGTGCGGCCTTCAGTTCGGCGCCCCCTTCTGTCTGCTGGGCCAGGCACATGACCAATTGTCTTCCTGGTTCTCCTTTTGCCCCTGAAGAGCTTTCTCCATCTGCTCCACCATACGAAGCGTCTCAACTTCAGTGGCCTTCTTTTGTCGTAAGATGAAGCTCCAGGTCTCTGATATTGTTCTCCCTCTCAAGATACCCTCTTAACCTTAAAGGTCGAACAGAAACAGACCCAAAACTACACAGAAAACTAGTTACATTGAGCATAAAGTAGCAGCAAAAAGTCAAGACACTGACATTGTGTGAGACAAACTGATAGTTTGACACCTCTGAGTAATAACTGAGACTAATTTATGACAGTTTCTTGCACTTTTACAGAGATATTCTGATACTAATACAGAAACCTTAACTTATCAGAATATGAGTGTAACAGGTTAGCGTTACCGTGGGTGTTTTCCCCCTAGCACAAAGACGCTTGAGACAGGATCTCGTTTACCGAACTTTATTGAGTGGACTTCACTGCGGTCTTGGTGGAGCGCACTTGCTGCGTCCGCTTGTCTGTCCGTCCCTTTCCCCCCTCTCAGTCCCTACTGGGATTCATATAGGGGAGCAAACACAATCAGCCAAACCCAGACCAGCTGAGGCCAATTGGGCCTCTTCCTGGCACCGTTCCCTGAGCCACACCCCCATTCCCCCCCTTGCAGCTGAGCCTAACCACGCCCCGTCACCACAATGAGTTCTATGCAAGACGTCACCCTGAGGGGGCAGTCGTACTCAAGACACTACGAAGCAATCGTACCTTATATGAAAACTGCTGAGTCAAGATCAAGAAGTGGTGGAAGAAGTACTTAAATCTGTTTCTTAAGTAAAAGTAGCAACGTCACACTGTGGAAATACAAGTAAAAATCCTGCATTTAAAGTTTTACTGAAGTAACGGAACAAAAGAATTAGAATCAAAATATACTTGAAGTACCAGAGTAAAAATACTCATTATGCAGAATGGTCTATTTCAAAATATTTTATATATTATTATTGGATTCTAATTATTGATGCAGTCATGTGCATATCAATTTATTGTTGCAGCTGGTCAATTTTAATATTCACAAAACCTCTCAGGTTAAAGCAGTACTACTCTCCTATTGCTTAACTTTTCTCTGCTTGAGGTGCAGAGACTCTGACCTCTGCCTGCTTTTAAAAGGTCGTACTGAATGCAACACAAATCCAACTAGTGTTTATGGTTTGCATAAAGCCTTCAGTACAAACAATCAATGATATGTTTCATCGCGCCTAAAACATCTGCTGCTGCCTGTTGAATAATGATAAAACTTATGAGGTATGGTTTCAAAACTGCAACTGTGGAAACATCAATGCTCACATCTGCAGCTGATTTCTGTGGATCAAGATTGTAATGCAATTCAAAGAAACCTTCGGGTTGTTTCAGGTTAATCAACATCGGTAGTGCATCTTTGTTTTCCACGTCACATACTTATTCAGCGAAGGGTCGTTTGATGTGGCCACAGATTAGTGTTTACCAAAAGTGAGAGGAGAACCAACATGGTCCAAAATGAATAACATTGAGAGAATAAAAGTGTCATAGATGCAGAGTGAACATGACTGGTGGGGAAAATTGATTCGTGCTAAATAATTCTGCTTACGGCAAGTAATTAAACCTATCGATGTTGGATTTAGTTGCAGTAAAAACATAGTGAAAAGATGTTGTGGCTCTGTTTGCTCTTCTCTGCATGCTTCAGCACTCGGAAACTTCTCATATGTTCTTGTTAAATGGGAATAATTACATACAAATGTCTGATTCATATATTTTGTTGTGCGTACTTCTTCACATATTCCTCATTTTACCTCAGACTTTAAAATGTTCCACTGTGATTAAACAAAACACTAACAGATGAGTCACGATGGCTCATCCGACTTCTAGCTGTCAGTCAGTGATCATGTGACTTTAGAGTCTTGCATACTTCTGACTGTGAGAATATAGACACTCAAACCTGCGGTTTCTGTTACTCATTTAGTTTTTTGAGCAACATCACACTGACAGAAGCCACAAACAACACAAATGTCACAGCTAAAAAGTGGATCTGTTACAAATGATTTAGTTTTTTCACTTCAGTTTATCAAACTAAAGGTCCCCTAAGCTTAAGTGGCTATGTGTATACAAAACAGTGAAAGAAGAAAGTCAAAAAAATAATGAAAATACAGAGGAGACAGATTCATGGATACATAAAGAGAACCGGATTCAGCGAGGCAGGGCCCCGTTCATTCCTATGAAAGTTACTCAGTGGCGCTTGAAGCAAAAAAGGTTTGTCTTCAGAGGATAAAATTATCCGGATGTACTGGCAATCTTCTGCATCCATGGGGTTCATAGAGCAAATGCACCCTTTAACCCCGCCTCCAAGCCCTCGGCCCAACATCGTTGTCGGACTCAATCACATGAAGGGAGGAAGGGAATTGACTCTGGATTCGGCTATTATTGCAATTTCCAACTTTTGGGACATATTGGTTTAAATAGGGGCTATTAAAGTGTTCCTACAGGGAAGTTAATTAACCTTGTACAACAGACGTGTCTTACCAAATGTAAGTCTAAGAGAAAAAGTATTCGTAGGCCCAATGGCATCACGTGACAGACCTACTGTAGATGTTATAACTCCACGGTTTGGCCACTATGCAAAATGTGCTTCAAAGCCTGGCGCTCTACCTGGAGGCCTCCTACAAAGGGAGAAACTGAAGATATCAAATGACATCAAATGGAGAAGAGAATGAATTGGTTACCATCACAGACATGTGTGAAAACTCATCCCATGCTGATCACATAATGCATGTACGTGCTTCAGGCTGTTGAGGTCGCTGAACCACACGCTTTATATTTACTATAAATGATGGCAATACTGCATTTCTTTACTAACCACATGCTCTCATAACTAGAAGACAATTTAAGGTTGAACCGACGCACAGGGGATGTGGCTGAAAGGGTGTTGCCGAAGAAGACCTTAAACACAGGTCCCTTACCGAGCAAACTGTTGTATATAAGGGTCTTCTTGACACCTCAAAGACAACAGGTTCAGTATCACCAGCATGATGCACGCTCTGCACAGGTTTCTGCTTTTTCATCTCCTGACATGTCTTGGACTCCACGGTAAGACTACACCATCTGGTCATTCGTCTCTGATCACTAAATGCTGCGTTAACTCGTCCTTCTTTTCCTCTTATCTTTTCAGCACTTGGGAGTGAAATCATAAATGGTAGAAAGGTCCCGAATAACAAAATGCTGTATATGGCCTCAGTGCAGCGCAATGGAAGGCATGTATGTGGAGGATTCCTCATCAATGAACACTTCGTGGTCACTGCAGCGCACTGTGAGTGCTTGTGAGTTAACTTTCCTTGAATTATATAATCAGAAATCCAAAGAACTTAATAATGCATTTTTATTTATTTCGTCAAAACAACTTAATAAACACCGCTGACAACGTCTCAATGATCATTCGCTCAGGAATCTCACCGTCGTTCTTGGTACGCACAATCTCCAGAAGGTCGATAATAACGCCATGAGATATGATGTAAAGACATGCAAGTTGCCATCTTTTGTGAATGTTGCAAAAGGGGATGACATCATGCTCCTCAAAGTGAGTAGATATTTAACCAGCCTAACAGTCTCAGTTGAAGCAATTTTACGGTCAAATCTTACTTTCATGTTCTTGTGTATTCAGCTCTAGTCTGCCCAAAACTGTAAAAAAGAAAAGCACTGACATCAATACTAAGAGCAGCTCCATCTCCCACCAATTCGTTTTTAACTTGAATTCTGAAGGAGGACAAGACGTATGCTGTAAATTGGTCCATACTGGTTTTTAATTGTCCTTTTGTCATTCTGTGTGTCTCCAGCTGTCCAGGAAAGCTCGACTGGACAAAAAAGTAAAACCGATTAAACTTCCAAACACTGAGATTAAGATGAAAGATAAATCAAAGTGCTATGTAGCAGGATGGGGTTTCACAAGATCCCATGGTGAAGTTGTTGAAGTGCTGAATGTGGTGGACGTGCCTATCGTGAACCTGGGGGACTGTAAGAAAAAATGGGATCGTATTAGAAGTAATCTTCCTGCCAATGTTATCTGTGCAGGTGGATATGGCACAGACAAAGGATTCTGTCAGGTATGTTTTCTGTCCAGTCCTAAAAAGAAACTTGAATGTCAATGGTTTCTAGTCTGTATGGTTTCTAGTCTTCGAGAAATTGAATAAACAAATGAAGCTTCTTCCTCCTCACAGGGTGATTCTGGTGGCCCTCTGGTGTGCAACGGAAAGGCTGTTGGTGTTGCGTCTTACAACATGAAAAAAAACTGTGACTATCCAAATGTACCTAACGTCTATACAAATATATCAAAATACCTTCCCTGGATCAAAAAGATTCTCAAGCAAAATAATTGTTAAATGTAACAATTCAACATACTTTCATTGTACTCTATTGTACTGGCTCCTCGGCTCTAGAACAGCTGTCCATAAGGTCAGCTCACACCGTCGCCGACTTTAAATTTCATTTTTAAACTCACTTTTATAAAATGGCCTTATCATGAGCTGGCTGATATGTCATACAATAATGATTTTTTTCAACCTCTTGCAGTTGTTATCTGTGTATGCCTTGCGAATTTTCAAACTTTGTGCTTTTTGCTTTAAGAGTGCTCTATAAACAAAACGTATTATTATTGTGGAGGTATTGCTGTATTCAAGTTGCCCTGTCACTGTTTGTTCTATATCTAAAATGAAAATAAAAAGTCACTTTTAAATGTCAAATACCGTATTTTATTTATTGTGGTTACACAAAAAACTATATGTAGGGGGTTTCTTTCCAAAACGTATTGACAAAACTTTTAGGAGCAAGTTTGTTGTAGAATATATAATTTTAAGGCCCTGCAGCCAATCCAACTCACTAATAGAGTAAAAGGCAATTCTTTCCTGGGGTAGTTTCTATAACTGATGAAAAACATTTTCAAATCAAACTTTGTTAAATCCCCAACACAAGCCTGTTGTTTTGGTATAAATAACCATTTTGAATATATTACCATAGATGTGTGTGCTTGCCTGCATGTGTTGTAGGTATATTTGTCAATGTGCAGATGGTTAAATTTGCACAAGGCCAGTAACCCCAGTCGAAAAGATTTTATAAGACACTTCTGGTAAAATAAAACACGAACAGACAAAACAACGAAACTGTTGCTGTTGGAAAGCTGTTTCATAAGTGTCTGCGCTGATGCTCAAACCTGAATTTGGAAACTGTGGTTTCCGTGGTTCATCTAGTTTGTCACAGAAACGTTCAAACAAACGTTTCAGTGGGCTGTTTCAAGTTGATCCACTTAATGTTAATGTCGCACCTGTGTTTTGTATATGTATAAAACTGGAGGATGGCTTGATGTGGCGGATTAGTATCCACAGTCAGGGACAGGAGGGGGTTCAAAAGCTTAAGTTCAATCAGGAAGGCGAACTAGCTTCATTCTCTCGCTCTCTCTCTCTCTCTCTCTCTCTCTCTCTTTCTCAACTCAATCAGCTGACTGGGGGATGTTCACTCTTTCGGTTAAACCAATCAGATTTGGTCACAATCTCTGTGAGCCATTCATGTCGTTGCTGTGAAAGTTTAAAAACTGTTTCTTTCCCTCCTGCTGTCAGGTGTCATTTAAGTGTCAGTTTTATTTCCAGACTTTGCTCCTTTATACAATAGCTATGTGCAGGTGGTGAATATTTGCCAGGTGAGGTGACTAGAGAAGGTGTGTGGCAGTCACCACGGTTACTCCTCTGCTCCAGTGAGCTTCCATACGTGCATCAGATAGCCGTTTTCAGTTTGTCTATGTACAGTATGCTGTATCTGTCACTATGGAATAAACCATGAATGAATTAATAAAGTTGTGTTCACTGAAGCGATTTTACTCACAAACACTTAATAAACTAAGATTGTACTTGGTGATACATGCACAGTATTAGTAGATTATTGCTCTCTTCGGCATTTCTTTAACTCTATTTGATGAAATTATCATCAGCTGCTCTACATCTGACCATGAGTGTTGGTAGTTCGGTCTCTCCTCTGCGCTGAGGAGAGCAGACAGCGCTGCCTAAATATGAAATTAAATTTGATTTGAGGTTTGAGTGGGTTTATATCTTTAACAATTGAAATGTGCTTATCGTTATGGCTCACCAGTACAAGCACAAATAACACTTCTGGTTTGACTGTTGACGATAAAGAGAATATATAAGTGCAAAGTAACGTGTGATATGGAGTGAAATTAAATGTGAGAGGCATCATTATACCTGTAATGATGTCTTTCACATGTAATTTCTGTACATTTTCCAATACAGGTGGGCATATTCTCCTGTCAAGTTTTTTTTTTTCACAAAGGATCACAAAGTTTGCGTGGGAAGTGGCGTACGCCTCTTTCAGACCCTGTTTTGTTCGTACGCAATGGTTATAAATGAGACCCTGGGACTCCTGCTCCTCTGGGAAGTCCTGAGCACCTCCTCTGTAGCTGTGTGTGTGTCAGCATCCAAAGTACACTAACCAGAAATCCACTAACACCAATGAGTCCCCACTGTTTTTAACTACACATGTCCATATGAACTCAGTTAACAGAGTGACCATACTTACTCAGAAACTTAAAATGTGTGTTTCCCACTTCCTCTCATATCAGCTAGCTTGGTTAAAGCTACAGCTAACGGTAGCTAGCAACAGTCCATGGCTAGGCTGACGCGTTTGCACCAATTAAGTGAAATTACCGATAGAAAACAGGTCCAAACAAGGCTCACATTTCCGTTTTACAGGGTTACAATTGCCCAATGGTAAATCAAACCTTTTATTTAGCACTTTTCTAGTCTTCCGATCACTCAACACACTTGACACTACAAACCAATATATACCACATTCAACATTGTTATGTCTGCATTGCTTCATCAGTGCTTTCTCTTTGACTGAGGTGCAAAGTAAGTTTAATACAGTGTAATAATGTGTAATTGTCTATTCTGTTCCTCAGGATGAATGTGCACCACAAAACTCTCTCTCTCCTATCAGAAGGATGACAGACACACTGTTTGGCTTGGACTGAGGGAGGTTTGTAATTCACTGCAGAGGGCAGAGAGGACATGGACTGTTGGAGTGGCGACCATTAATGGTCAAAAAGCAGAGAAAATATGCAACCCTTTCTGTCTGACTCTGGCCCTCTCTGTATAATTACAAGGTAACAAGGGTTTTAAATTGTGTAATTGTGTAATCCGGAAGATGTAATTATAACCAGACAGCAACAGCTTTATCACGTACCAGTCACCAAGCCAAAATCCCTTGTATATGTAACATACTTGGCAATAAACCGTTTCTGATGTAGTTTAATTTGTTTGATGAAATATAATGACGATGAATAAATTTGAATGTGTGACTATTTATATGACGACAAAACACAACAGCAAGATTGCATTTTTACTGCATAGGATACTATATATTATATATTGTCATATATAAAGCAAGGTTTGTCTGTCTAGGTCTGTGCATTCATTTCATAACTGTGAGAACAAAACTCAAACCTGGACCTGGAAACTGTGGTAACTGAGGTTTGTCTAGTTTGATGCATGATTTCAGAGAAATGTTTCAGTGGGCTGTGCCAAGTATTTCCACATAAAAAAATATTCTTGTTGCATCCATGTTCTTCACTGGTTAGATTACTGCAACATAAGACCAAGTTGTATCCACAAACAGGGAGGCAAGAAGGTCCAAAAGGCCAAGAATTAACAAAATAAAGATATTTAAACTGTCAAAAATACAAAATAAAATGAGGGGGAGAAGGAAGAAAATAGCCATACACAAATCTGTCACATACTAATTACACATGTGCCCCACCCTGTGGCAATATGCGGCAAATAAATCATAAGCAAAATAAAAGGAAGAGGAAGATTGGCTTAATAAAGTGACCCGTATGGACACAGTCACACATTTTGACTTCCACAATACAGAATCCTGGTGTTGCATCTGAGTTATTGTTAGACTGTTATGTCTTCAAGTCTGCTCCCCAAACCATCTGAAACCATTGGCTTATAAGCAGTACCTCAAGAACAAATAACATGACGTCTGTGATTACAAATGCCTTCGTGTCGTGCATACCGATTTACTACCATCATTGATGGAAGGTCACTACGGATGCTAGACACATTAGAGATAAGAATGTTTCAGACTTACAGGAGCCGTAGACCTTGAGGAACACATTCTAAAGTTTTCCCAACAGTTATCTACTTATTGAATTAATCCAACAAAAGTCACTTAATGTTGCTCAGCAATATTCATAACAAAATGAAGAAAGGAGGCCTAGAATGAACTAAATCAAGAGACTGAGTCCTAAATATAAAAGGGAAACATTAATGGCATTAAAGGTAAAAGAGGAAGAATGTGACAGAATGTGTTAAACTCCTCACATGCTGCTCATAAAGTGCTTCATACAGTACGTTGCAATCTTGCAAACAGACATTGATCAAAGGATGCGGTTAAAAGTCAGAATGAAACAGATCATAATCACTCCGGCCAACAAAGCAAACTGCTTATAAAAGCGTCTACTTGACAGCCCCAAGAAGAAAGACAGGTCACCGGTCTTGCTGGCATCATGAATGCTCTGCACAAATTTCTGATTTTTCAGCTCCTGGCATCTCTCGGACGAAATGGTAAGATTCCCAAAGCATTATTAACATTTTCCAATAATTTAATGGGAGTTTTAACTAATTTTGATTTTCTTATCTTCGCAGCAGATGGGAGTGAAATCATAAATGGGAGAAAAGCCTCAGAGAACTCCATGAAGTATATGGCCGCGGTGTATAGCAATACTCAGTTAGAATGTGGAGGGTTCCTGATCCGTGACAACTTTGTGGTCACTGCTGCGCACTGTTTTAAAGAGTGAGTAACATTACCTCTTCCAGAAATCTTTAAATCATGTAACTAGAAATCAATTGGGAAAAAGAAAGATGTCAAGATACAGGAACCAACTTTTTAAATTTAGAAATTATTATTATACATTATAATATTAGAAAATGTACTGACAACTGCTCTGTTTTCTCTCATTCAGTGATTTGACACATGTTGTTCTTGGCACCCACAATCTCAAGAGTGGTGATGGAAAGAAAATAGAGATTGAAAAGGCTATCAAACATGAATCTTATAGGAACGTAGCTGGTGGTTTTGACATCATGCTCCTCAAAGTAAGTACATATTCTCAGGTGACATCATACATTTGTTGGATCATCTTTTTTTTATTATCAGCTCCATATTCCAAGAATTGTTTATGAAATTAAATAAAAATAATGTTTTGTTATGAAATTAGAGATTGCATTAGTTTTAACGTTGTGTTTCTCCAGCTCAAGCTCTCCGAGAAGGATGAACTAGGTGACAAAGTAAAGGCAATTCATCTTTCCACAACTGAAATGAAACCAGAAAAGTGCCAGGTGGCTGGATGGGGCGCTATAGAGACTGGTGGTCACGTTGTTGATGATCTGAGAGTGGTGGATGTCTCCATCATCAACCTGACGGCCTGTAAGGAGATTTGGAGAGATCTTCCCGACAATGTTACATGTGCAGGTGGTTATCATACAGAAAAAGGATTCTGTCAGGTGTGTTTTCTTTCTGTTAATAGAACAAGTCAGCTGGTATAGAAATGCTTCAAACATCTAAAATCACATAATGAATAAACAAATGAAGCCTCTTCCTCCCCACAGGGTGATTCTGGTGGTCCTCTGGTGTGCAACGGGGTTGCTGCTGGTGTTGCGTCTTTCAACAACAACGGGAGGTGCCATTACCCAGATGTACCCAACGTCTACACCGATGTATCAAAGTACCTTGAATGGATCAATGACACCATCAAAGATAACAAGTGAAAATCTTGCACAGCATACATTCACTGTAATATGGAGGTTTTGCAGCCAATCAGTGGGACCGAAATTCAAAATAAAAGTTTGTTTCAAATACCGTGTTTGATTTCCTCCTTTAACCATGTCATCAGAAAACACAAATTGTATTTAAGTAAATAAAAGCAACAGTAATAATAATGGTAATTTTGAATGTGAAAATCATGTGGAATGTAAACGTGATAGCGAATAATTCTGTCTGGTCCATGAAAGATATTTGTACCTCGTACCCTGCCCTTATAAATGACTCATCTGTAAAGCATGAATCAAGGGTGCCTTATTAGAAAGTGGTAGCATGTTACCTGTTTAAAATTACTCATTTGGTTTGGCCATACCAATCACATTAAAGCTGCAAAAATGGACTTAACTGATCTTTTACACAAGACAACTGCATGGCTGCACTGACACAGAAATAATGTAAGGAATACATTTGTAAAAGTTATTGGTGATGGGGACACATCCCCCGTGTTCAGTCAGCCCGAGGTCTCAAGTTCATCACAGGTCACTCTTCATGTATAAAAAAAAAGAAAAGAAAAAGAGCATCACACTTTTGTACTGAACCTCTGCGGTTAGATTTTGTTCCCTTCCATTTCTTCTGGTTCAAGCTAGACGCCACAAAACAGAGAGGACTGCTTGGTAAGCAGCAGCACTAGATGCTCACTGTGTCTCGTGTTGTAAATATAAAAATGAAAAACTAAATAAATGGAGGATGACATGAAAGAAGAGTGTATGAATTAAAGTTATATAAATTTACGTCTTGCTGAAGTCGGATGAAGAGGGAGACCGTGACAGTTTTTAATATTTACTCTTTTTTTGTGTGTCTCCAGGTTCCTGGGAAGGATCAAACGAACATCAGAGTACAAACAACTCCACTTCCAACATCTGTAATTAACATAAAAGAAAAGAGAGCCATGTTGATGGGGTTTCACTAAAAATAGTGGTGCAGTTGTTAATGTGCTGAGAGTGGTAGATGTGTCGATAACTAACCCACAGGTCTGTAAGAAGCGATTGCCTGGTCTTCTTGTCAATTTTTACGCCGGTGGTTATGGCACCAACAAAATATTCTGTCAGGTTTTCTGTCCTTTCATAGAAAACGGGGTTTCTAGTCCAAAAAAGGTATAAACATCTTTCATCACCTTGAAAATGAACCAATCAAAATCCTTGCTCCTCACAGGGTGATTCTAGTGGTCTGCTGGTGTGCAACAGCCTGACTGTTGGTGTTGCGTCTTACAAAAAAATGTGGAAACTGTAACATCTAGCCAGATGTACTTAACGTCTACATATCTCAAAGTTCCTTCCCCGGATCAACAAGGTTTTCGAGAAAAAGGACTTCTGAATGTAACAATCTCACACAAAACTTGTCTTTGGGATGGGCGGTTGTGTCCGAGTAGCGCTATAAGTGTTTTCTCTTTAATGAATGGCAAAATAAAAAAGGCCTCAAATACAGATTTTTCTTTCCTTTTTCAGAAACACAAATGCAACACAGTATCTTTTTCCAGGAGCTTGGCTTGTGTTGGCAGATATTCATGAAGGGGTTTGGTCACAGAAGTAGGTCAGGGTACATAACACAAAAGTACATAATTACAGACGCAGTGCGTTTAAAACTTAGAAAGGTGCACTCAGTAAAAGTTGACAAGAATTTGGCCCGGGGATTTTGCCTTCTTACGTTTCCTTAAGAAATACAGCCGTTTATGAGCTTTCTTCACCAGGATGGAGTTGTGTGAGGACCTTGATGCACCTCAGCTCCATGGCCGCAGACAGCAGTGTGCGTCTTCGCCACCTTTTTTCTAAAATCAACAATCAGCTCCTTCGTTTTACTGAAGTTGAGAAGTTGGTTGTCCTCTGAACATCACTCTGCAAGGTTGTTGGTTTCCTCTCTGGATGAAGTCTCATTGTTTGTAATCTGAAAAATGACATTATAACCAGACAGCAAAAGCTTGCATTTAAGTATATGGGAACTGTATTTGAGTATAGATTTGTGAAGAGAAAAACACTTAACCACGTAGTTTGATTTGTATGACAAGGTCATTAATAACAAAGCCCGGTGTAAGAGCCATTTTTGTTTTGTTCAACCTCCCACCACTTTGGGGCGTAGGGCCACTGTCAATTAGGCAGAAGGTCAATATAATCAGGAGGATCACGAGGAACGGGTGTTGCTGGATTGACAGGAGCACACCGTTTAAACGTGTGGAAACCTGTGATGCTGAACTATTAGATTTATTTTAGTCTATGGTTTAGAAAAGTGGATTATGACAGAGAACGTGGCAGTCTTCTGTTCAAGGTGTTGGAAAATATACAATTATAAAGAATAAATTGCCGTTATGTTGGAAACTGGACATTACATCATTAATCACACGCGTCTAAACTAAGCAAACAGCAACCGTAGTTGATAGGCAACGGGGTCATTACACCCGGTATCCCCACTGACTCGGACACTTACATCCTCAGGACAATTACCGCACAACAATTATTGCACAACTCTCGCATTTAAATACACTGCGATGTGTTGGTGAACTGAGTTTACAGGAGATGTGAGTTAGCTGTCACCCCTCAAAAAATTTTCAAAAGTTCGATACAGAGAGTGTAGAGTTTTTTACAAAACATAGACTTCTAAGTATTTATTTATTGAAGTCGAAGGTAAAGCCATGTGCTTAGTTTGTGGAGAACAGGTCGCAGTGTTTAAGGATTACAATTTGAATCGCCATTACGAGACAAAACATGCAGAGCAACACAAAAATGCTCATTTTTGGTTAAGATTTGGTTTCTCTTTGGATCGACCTCCATATGTAAACAAACATTGTTACAGATCCTCTCTCACTGACGATCACCTGTGAGCTGTCCTTCGCATATCCACCTCAGACATTCAACCTGACTTCAATGCTTTGTTCAAGCCCAACACAGACAAGATGTCTCACACTGAACTGGAAAACAGAAAATTAAGTATTTGGATTACAAAATTTTATTGCAGAAACTTGATCCCAGTCAGTGTTTTATTATATATGGTAATTTAATATCTATATTTGTTTGGATCATTATTCCTGCTGCAGATGTTTAAGGTGGAGCTTATTTTAACTCCTTTATACACTGTTTTTCAGTTCGGGAAGTTAGGATGGGTTTGAAAAATTGTTAAAAATTGTAATGTGCAAAGTAACTCCTAACTAAAGCTGTCAAACAAATGTAGTGGAGTAAAAAGTACAATATTTCCCTTTGAGATGTAGTGGAGTGGAAGTACGAAGTTGAATAAAATGGAAATACTCAAGTAAAGTACCTTGAATTTGTACTTAATAAGTACAGTACTTAAGTAATTATACTTGGTTACATTCCACCACTGATAATGACATTCACTCTTACCACTCGCATCTTATCAAAACCATACAATTTACTGCTTTTTATAAACAGGTGGAATAATATTCAGCAGGATTGAGTTCAGTCTATTGGTCCGGCCCTCCACAACAGTCCTTATTTCTCATGTGGCCCCTTGTGAAAAATAGTTTCCCACCCCTGGTTTAGAGCATTTCTTCTTAGAAATTTACTCAAACCTGAACCAGCATCATGCATGATACATTTTGGGCGGATTGGATGATGTACCTTGGAGTTACAACAACTTTCTCTAACATAGTGAACCGCACAAAATGGGTGTGAAATGGGCACCACGCCACGTCAAGGTCGTTGACGATTTTGATAACTTTTCATCACAAAGGTGTAAAGAGCATCCTGACCAAATTTGAAGTCGATCGCATAAATTCTGTAGGAGGTGTTCGTAGAAGTACAAAGGCTGAAAACAGCGAAAAATGACAAAAAAGCCAAATTGGCCAAATTTCTGTAACGCCCCCTAGTGTCTAAATGGCATAACAATTGGGGTATGTTACAGGATTCAATGTGCACATATGCTGCAAATCCTGTGACACTAGGCCAAATGGTTTAAGTTATAAGTATTGATGTACAAGCCACGCCCCTAAGAAGTTCATTGGTCCCTATCTTATGAATGCAATAACATATCAGCAAGCTTTTGATATAACTCCATTAATGACCCACAGCAAATTTGGTATGAATCGGAGCCAGCGTGTAGGAGGAGTTTGCAAAATTGTGTTTTTCACAAAATTAAAAATGGCGGAAAAGTTTTGGTTGGTTGAGTTTAGGGTTCTGAGAGGCTTTTTTGTAGAACAGGTGGAGATGGACATGTGTGTCAAATGTCAAGTCAATCGGACATATTAGCTGAGGGGCGTCGCCTGTCCAACTTCTAGGGGGTGCTAGAGAGCCATTTTTTTAATACACAAACATGACACCTATATCAGATGTTTATTTTCACCAAGCCTCACAAGTGAGCCAAATTTAGTGAGTTTTCGAGCATGGCAAGTACCCCAAATATACCTTCAGGTCCCGATTTGTAAGCCTGTACATTGGCTATTGAGAGAAGTCCCGTCCTTTTCAATGTCCCCCATGGGACCTTGTTTAAAAAAACATAGTTTTTGATCCCATTAAAATAGTGCCTGAATTACAAAATGAAACATATGATGTTTGTCTATTTCAAAGATAATTTTCAGTTTGTCATAGATTTGTCTTGGTATCATTTAGTTTTGCGTGAACTCGCTCAGGGAACTAAATCTCTCGTCTCTCACAACGTACATCACCAACACCAACATGGCCGTTAGCTTGGCTTGCTAGCTAGCTAGCTAACTTAGCAATGTTCCATGCACAAATGTAACATTATCTTATCTGACGTGTTTTACCCAGCGACTCTTTGTATCAGCCGCGAAGAGAAAAGAACGACCAAGACCCCGTTGTTTGGTGTGAGAACATCCTGGTACGAAACAAACAGGCATCATAGCTTCAGAGAGAGACGCGACTCTGGATATGCCAACAATTCTAAGACAAAATTAGGGAATTTGCAGGAAAGCTTGATTCATTCAAAGATTTATGCATAGAATCCTAAAGTTTAGACGATTTATAGAAATTAGACAATTTCCACTCTTCAGAAAATCCCTTATAACCCTTATTAACTCTGATGAATGGAAATGTTAGCTTCATGCTGTTGTGTCCATTACTAGTTTTTAGTGTTCAAGTGTATCATTACATTACATTACATTACATTTCATTTAGCAGACGCTTTTATCCAAAGCGACTTACAATAAGTGCATTCAACCATGAGAGTTCAAACCCAGAACAAGAATCACGACAGTACAATTCCTCGATTAAAGCCAAACTACCAAGTGCTATAAGTAAGTGCCATTTAAGTGCTACTAGAGTACTACAATATATATATACACATATACTTTTTTTATTCCAGGTATAGTCGGAAGAGATGTGTTTTTAGTTTGGTCTGCTGTCCTGATGTCATTGGGGAGCTCATTCCACCAATGGGGAGCCAGGACAGCGAACAATTGCAATTTTGTTGAGCGGTTAGCTCGCAGTGACGGAGCTACAAGCCGCTTGGCAGATGCAGAGCGGAGTGAGCGGGCTGGGGTGTAAGGTTTGACCATGTCCTGGATGTAGACTGGACCCGATCTGTTCGCAGCATGGTACGCAAGTACCAATGTTCTGAAACGGATGCGAGCAGGTCACGCCGAGGTTCCTAGCAGTCGGGGTTGGGGCTAACACAGAGTTGTTGAAGGTGATAGTTAGGTCGTGGGTGGAGAGCCTTTCCCTGGAAGGAAAAGTAGTTCAGTCTTGTCAGGGTTAATATGCATGTGGTGTGCGGACATCCACTGAGAGATGTCAGTCAGACAGGCAGAGATTTGTGCTGCTACCTGTGTTTCAGATTGAGGAAACGAGAGAATTAGTTGGGTGTCGTCAGCATAGCTGTGGTAGGAAAAGCCATGTGAGCGAATGACAGAGCCGAGAGAGTTGGTGTACAGAGAGAAGAGGAGGGGACCCAGGACGGAACCCTGAGGGACCCCAGTAGTGAGGGTACAAGGTTCAGACACAGACCCTCTCCAGATTACCCGGTAAGTGCGGTTGTTGAGGTAGGATGAGAAAAGGGAGAGAGCAGTGCCTGAGACACCCAGGTCCTGTAGGGTGGAAATAAGGATCTGGTGGTTCACTGTGTCGAATGCAGCTGAAAGGTCTAGAGGGATAAGGACAGAGGAGAGAGAGGCTGCTCTGGTAGTGTGAAGTTGCTCAGAGACAGCAAGGAGGGCAGTCTCTGTTGAGTGGCCTGCCTTGAAACCAGACTGGTGAGGGTCAAGAAGGTTGTTATGGTGGAGGTAGAAGGAGAGCTGGTTAAAGATGGCTCGCTCAAGAGTTTTGGAAAGAAAGTGAAGAAGAGAGACAGGCCTGTAGTTGTTTACTTCAGACGGGTTGAGGGTGGGTTTCTTCAGGAGAGGGTTCACTCTTGCCTCCTTCAGAGAGTTGGGGAAACAACCAGCTGAGAGGGAGGTGTTAATAAAATGGGTGAGAAAGGGGAGAAGGTCAGGAGCAATGGCCTGGAGATCCTTCTTTGATCCCACTCCTTATTGTCTCTGGTCAACTACTAGAATTTTGTCCTTGAGCTGAATATGGATGGAGATTCCTGGATCGGTCTGGCCATGAAGGAAATAAGGAAATTGAACAAGCAGGAGCTGGGATTTTAAATGGGAATGGGTGGACAGATCACCACAGACAGAAATGTGAGATATTTTGAAGGTTTTGTTTTCCCATCACAATTCCATCAAATTTACTGTTTGTGGCTAACATAACTGTTTTGTTTTTTTAAAGGATAAAAACAAAAACAAAAATAATTTTTTTTCAGAGACCTGAAAAGCTACTGTATGACGATGATATATTATGTGTGACTTAAAGTCTATGAGAAAGACTGTTGAGCTAAACCACAAAATAATGAATGGGCGCCAACTTGTAGTTCGATATCAGAAAACACATGATAGCTTGTTTTTTGGGGGATGATTTCTCGAAGTACAAATCACTGAAATTAAACAAAGTTTTATTCTTTCATTGGCAGCCCTTACCATGTACAAAGCTAAAGTAAATCCTTCTTGAAATTATTTTACAGATGATATAAACATTTTAAGTGATGTCAAATTGAAAGCAATCACAAGTGTTTTTGTTTGTCCTACAGGTTTTGGGCATCAGGATTGCCACACTATGACAAAAAACATATTTCTGCAACATACTGCAATCAACAAGGACAATGAACAGAAAGCCGCTCTTCTGCTAATAAGAACTGGATCTGTGAGAAATAGATCTTCTGGATTCGTCCATGATGAAAGGGTGTGTAGTGTCGTGGTCAGTTTTGTCAAATCAGACAACATTTAAATTTGACATTTGTTCGGTTGTTTAATCTTTGTTGCATGCTAAATAACCTTTAATACAAGCTACATAGTTCATCTGCCTGTCATCTACACAACTACATGTATACTCTGCAGTCCTATTGTTATAATGAAAAAAAAATAAAAACATGAAATTGCAGGTTGTCTTTTGAGAAACTTCATTAGGGGCCCTTTCCATAAAACAAGATAACAAAAGTGGGGCTTAAAGACCAAAACCCGACTAAAATGAACCTAACAAATCAGTCTTAAGGGCGGTTCCATAAAGTCAAGATACTTGAGTGTGCACGCTATTGTGAAGCAGCCCAAGAGCAACAGTTCACTTTGGAGGATGTGGAACACTGTGATTGGCTTATAGACGTCCAATCAAATAAGCCATTTGGCTAGAGTCAGATGACAGAAGGCTGGACATCCTAGAATAGTTGGGTCCATTGCAATGTCTTGGGGATCTAAACGGGTTAAAATGTAATAAAATATGTTGATACAAGCTAATTAAATATATATATATATATATATATATATATATCGTAATTTGATGAAGGATTTCAAGACTTAAACAGCAAAAAGGCCAAAGGACATATAGGACACAGATTATAGAAACACTTTAATTCAACAACTGGAGAAAGATGCAAGTAGAATTGCTGTAATCAAGACAGTTCCACATGGCCCTTTGTTTTGATGGACACCATTCACTTAATTGATTTTTTGTAAATTTAGTGGTTAATAAAGTTTATTAATACGGCAGAACTCCAGAAATTTGTGGTAAAATCATTGCTTTTCCATCAGGTCAGTGTTAGAGGAACTCTGGTTAGGCATAAACTCAGGCTTAGCCCCACAGTTAGCCTGCCCAGGACAAGGTTAGTTTCCCAGAATAAATTGCCATAGTAACTGAACTTGAACTATGTTGAATATGCTTTATGGAACAGAATAAACTGAAAACAAGTTATAGACTAACGAAAATAAGCATGGCTTATTTGGTAAACTCGCTTTTTGAAATGGGCCCAAAGATATTAAAACATGCATAGAGGTTCATATTATGCCCCATGATAAGGATATTTCCCCAATATTAACCAAGGACAATTTAAACCTGTCATTTCAAGTGTCTCATATCATAAATTCAGATACAATTTAATCCACGTTTTTACTGTTTGCCACATGAGTCTCTGTTAGACACGTTGCAAATCTGATTGGCAATCATTCTTGGTTGCCCCAGGTTACATGCAAATCAGGGTCAGTACTACTCCAGTCCAGAGGGTGGTGGTAATGCACCTGCAGCTGTAACTGCCAGAAAGAGCCACAAGAGAAATAACTTGTGCATTTCAGTTACAACAACAGCAGTTTAGAAAATGAGCTAACGATGCACAGATATGCATAAACTAATACACATGGAAGACTTGCAAAGATGGACTTTAAATGAGATAAAAGTTTTATGGTGCAACACTGAAATCCTCTGCACAGCAGTATAATGTAGACAAGTGCAAGTAGAAATCAGGCGACGATTACAATTCAACTGAATGCCAAAGTAATGCATATAATCCACATTTGACCTCAACAAATATCGGATAAATTAAAAAAAAGTAAAAAAAAAAAAATGCCTCATTAATTTCTTTACAATAATAAATATTCTAAAATCTTCACGAAAGTCTTGTTGTCTCTCACCAATACGCATGATTCACTGATCAGGAATAATAAATGACAGTCAGTGTGCAAATTGAAGCACATGTGGCAACACAAGAAGGATCAAGATTAAAAACCACCAGCTGCTTGCTAATCTGATAGACTTCAAAACACGAGAGAGAAATATTGCACGCAACTGTGTGTAACAACACAACTTCATAAACATGATTCACTGCGTTGCTACAGACAACAGAAGAGTCTCAAATAGTGAACAAGGCCTTTACTTCTAGAAGCAGTACTGCATTCGTTATATTTAAGCATAAAAACTCAGTTTATTCGTCTGAAAAAACACAATTGACTGATACACCGTTTTCATTTTTCAAATGTAAAATATTAATATCAGTGTTGGCCTTAAGAATCCAACATCAGTTGACCTATAATTTGGTAAATCTGGCAACCGTTGGCTGTCGTGTCTTCAATTTGAACTTTGACATAATGACCATGGTTTTTAAAATGGTGATTTAAATACTAGTTTCTTCCAATTGGGTATGTTTTGAATTTAAATATAAGTAAATACTATTTCCTCATTTATTTGGAGTGAAATGTTATTAAAAATGCTCAATAAAAATAAATGCAATATTCCCTTCTGGTGTTTCGCTCGGCCTCTTCTAGAGCACCCTGGGGTCCTGCAGCACCCACCGCTTTAAGCTCAAGTTAGGTGAAGAAATGCTGGAATTTATTGCAGTTTGGACAAATAGACAAAGCCCAGCACAAAATAAATTAATATTGTTTTCATTTAGTCAAAAGCGTTATTTCTGTGGTTGTGGTTTGTCTTGGTGCCACTCCCTTCATGCTCGCTGTTTAAACGCTGCCCGACTCGCAGAGCAAAAGACATTACGATCACTTGGTTTCAAGGTCATTAAATCCTGAACAATGAACGTTTTGGAGAGAATACGACACCATCAGTCCCAATTAATTTTAGCTCGTGTTTACAGACCGGTCTCTGCTGTGGACTTAGACTTTGAGACGTTGAAATGCAATTTAGTGCCTTTTGAGTTAAAATGTTCACGTTCTGAAGGATGAAACTATCCATAATAAAAAAACAAAAGAAACCACTTGAACCTTGCTTCATGAGAATCTGTTTCACCGTCTTTGTCTCTGTAGGACCACTCACTGAAAACAGTCCGCCAGCTGCCAAGAGATGTCCTTTTGGAGCCACTGCAGCCATTCTGGGAGTGTTGTATCTTCTGATTTTGGCCGGGATCTACATGCGCTGTGAGGATTGCTTTTTATTCTTAGACGTATAATGTATCACGTTCTATTTTGTGCTATGATTTCCCGATCTTGTGCTCCTCTTTAACAGCCTATGTGGTGTTTGGGTGCCACACCAAAGTGGGTTTCTTAATTTCTTCAACGAGAAAATATGAAATACTTGGAGCAAATGTGCAGCAATAATGCAAAAATGCTTTAAACGAAGATGAACTATTTAAATTAAACATTGTCCAACCAGTAGTTGGATCTAAACAAGCTTTAAACTGATTGTCTAATGTGGTCAAAGCAGTCTGTATCGCTTAAATAAAGTAAGCTGCTTTATACGGTAAACAGCTTCTCCATCAGCTCATTAAATCCCTGCAGCCATCTGAAGGCAGCAGGAAACATACGTTTATAAATCTGCAGCCTCTGATTTGAGAAGTGCTGCGTTAGAGCGCCGAGACATTAAGTACAGCTGTCCGTCCAAATGACAGGCCGCTGCAAAATAACCACACAAGAGGAACTCCAGGCTCAAAGTAACGTGAAATTGTCATCACTCACTGTTTCCGACTGGTTGGAAAAAAGTGACAGTGATATCACATTATGCAGAGAATATAACTTCATTACGTCTTACTTTGTTGTTCTAACCAGATAGTTCAGTCACTTTGGAAAAAGACCATTTGCAGACCAGATACGACCAGCTGAGCAACAATTACAGCCAACTCCAGGGGGAAGTTTCAGGTGAGAAAGGTTTCATCATACTATAACACACAAGATGCAACTTCACTAATGAACATAACTATTTTCATATTGTCTTACTTTTATCGATTGTTGTTTTTTCTCAAGACATGTCCGTCAACCACAGTAAGTTACAGATCAGTTACCAAACACTGAGTGAAAATTACAGGCAGTTACAAGACGAAGTGAAGCAGCTCAAGGGCAAAATTGAAGGTGAGAAAAAACAGTAAACGTCAGAATTATACCAATTTCCACGATAGAACTTAACACTTTACACGAGTGTAGAGTAAACAACCGGCAATATGAATAAGAGATCAACAAGCTATATCAACAAGCTTTTGATACATTTTGTTGATATAGCTCCAATAATTACCCACAGTAAATTTGGAATGAATCAAACCCAGCTTGTAGGAGGAGTTTGCAAGAATGTGTTTTACACAAAATTCAAAATGGTGGAAAATTTAAGTAGGCGGAGCTTAAGGGTCTGAGATGCTTATTTGTAGAACAGGTGGAGATGGACATGTGTATCAAATTTCAAGTCAATCGGACATACTGGCTGAGGGGCGTCGCCTGTCCAATTTCTAGGGGGCGCTAGAGAGACATTTTTTATACACAAAACTGACACCTATATCAGATGTCTATTTTCACCAAGCCTGACAAGTGTGCCAAATTTGATGAGTTTTCGAGCATGACAAGTACCCCAAATATGCTCCCAATTGCGTCCTCAGAATATCAATAGGGTCCTCCTGGACCGACTACGTCAGTGCTTGGACCCCAATGAGGGGTAGAAGGAAGAAAATAGCCATACACGAATCTGTCACATACTAATTAAACATGTGCCCCACCCTGCTGCAGCACCAGATCTGTAAGTGATTCATTAACAGGAACTAGAACATCAGCAAATTTCTAGTAAAATTGCAAAATGTAATTTTTAGTGTACAAATGGGACATTAGCACAGGTACGATAGTTTTCCCACTAGGGTGCCTCGAGGAAAAAAATAGCTTTTAGCAGATTGCTATGAATGGTCTCTTGCACTTATAGATTGTACATTTTGAATTCAAACAGGTCATTACAGTTCAAATGTAAAAAAGAAATCCCACGTTTGATCAAATATTCAAATTTCTAATAGAAAGTGACGGTCCTTTTTTGTGTATGTAAAAATACATTTAATGTTATTTATAATACACACACATATACATATATATAGATATATAGATATATAGATAAATATATATATATATATATATATATATGTTTATGAACAATGTATCCCGAAATAATCAGAAACAGATTTAAACTAAGAGCCCCCTCAACAAGACGGGGTTTCAAGAGCAGATCCTAATGCAGGTGTTGCTGTAAGGCTTTAGTGGTGCATTATCAAGCAAACTTGCAATGTATTGATTCACCACAACTGGCTACAAGGTGAGCCTGGAGCCTTTGGTCACCCTAAAGGTTTAGGGCAGTTGCCAGCTGAACCCAGTTTGTAATCCAGATTTGTATTCTTTATTTAAGGGGCATAATTTATTTTCATCTTTTAATAATTATATTTAACTTTCTATTAAGACATAAACTCTGCAGTTATAAATCTAAGCAAGTATTTCCAGCAATTGTGCAATATAATTAAAACTTTTAACACTGAAACTTGTGATGATTATCCAAAGCGATTATAAGAGTGCAATGGATTGGTGGTCCTCTGGTGTGCAATGGGGTTGCTGCTGGTGTTGCGTCTTTCAACAACAAAAATGAGAAGTGCGAATCCCAAACAGCACCCAACGTCTACACCTATGTATCAAAGTACCTTAAATGGATCAATGACACCATCAAAGATAACGAGTAAAAATCTTGCACAGCATACATTCACTGTAATATGGAGGTTTTGCAGCCAATCAGTGGGACCGAAATTCAAAATAAAAGTTTGTTTCAAATACCGTGTTTGATTTCCTCCTTTAACCATGTCATCAGAAAACACAAATTGTATTTAAGTAAATAAAAGCAACAGTAATAATAATGGTAATTTTGAATGTGAAAATCAAGTGGAATGTGAAAGTGATAGCGAATAACTCTGTCTGGTCCATGAAAGATATTTGTACCTCGTACCCTGCCCTTATAAATGACTCATCTGTAAAGCATGAATCAAGGGTGCCTTATTAGAAAGTGGTAGCATGTTACCTGTTTAAAATGACTCATTTGGTTTGGCCATACCAATCACATTAAAGCTGCAAAAATGGACTTAACTGATCTTTTACACAAGACAACTGCATGGCTGCACTGACACAGCAATAATGTAAGGAATACATTTGTAAAAGTTATTGGTGATGGGGACACATCCCCCGTGTTCAGTCAGCCCGAGGTCTCAAGTTCATCACAGGTCACTCTTCATATATAAAAAAAAAGAAAAGAAAAAGAGCATCACACTTTTGTACTGAACCCCTGCGGTTAGATTTTGTTCCCTTCCATTTCTTCTGGTTCAAGCTAGACGCCATAAAACAGAAAGGACTGCTTGGTAAGCAGCAGCACTAGATGCTCACTGTGTCTCGTGTTGTAAATACAAAATGAAAAACTAAATAAATGGAGGATGACATGAAAGAAGAGTGTATGATTCTAACAGTCTGTCTGAACATGTATTAGTCACATGGTGTATGCTTTGCAAAGTTGCATCACCCATAAAATGTGGCAGGAAGCAAAGATAAAATAGACGGAAATCAAACTGAAGATCAAACTCTGCTGTTTATAAAAAGGGCAGACTTGAGTACTTTTCTTCAGCCTACAAATAGGATAATACCTTATTTCTACTTTTTTAGTACTCAGGAGTGAAATCATGCACAGGGGGAAGGCCCCTCGCTGCAGGATGAAAAACAACACGTACGTCGAGGATTCCTCGTCAGTAAAGACTCGCTCAGTGTGATGTGAGAGCTACATTTCCTCTTCCAGCAGAAGCTTTTTTTTCTTCATTTTATATGATGAGAAAGAAATCAAGATTGAATTAAAGTTATATAAATTTACGTCGGATGAAGAGGGAGACCGTGACAGTTTTTAATATTTACTCTTATTTTGTGCGTCTCCAGGTTCCTGGGAAGGATCAAACTAACATCAGAGCACAAACAACTCCACTTCCAACATCTGTAATTAACATAAAAGAAAAGAGAGCCATGTTGATGGGGTTTCACTAAAAATGGTGGTGCAGTTGTTAATGTGCTGAAAGTGGTAGATGTGTCGATAACTAACCCACAGGTCTGTAAGAAGCGATTGCCTGGTCTTCTTGCCAATTTTTACGCCGGTGGTTATGGCACCAACAAAATATTCTGTCAGGTTTTCTGTCCTTTCATAGAAAACGGGGTTTCTAGTCCAAAAAAGGTATAAACATCTTTCATCACCTTGAAAATGAACCAATCAAAATCCTTGCTCCTCACAGGGTGATTCTGGTGGTCTGCTGGTGTGCAACAGGCTGGCTTCACTGGTTAGATTACTGCAACGTAAGATCACTTGCTGTGACCAAGTTGTATCCACAAACAGGGAGGCAAGAAGGTCCGAAAGGCCAAGAATTAACAAAATAAGGATATTTAAACCGTCAAAAATACAAAATAAAATGAGGGTAGAGAAGGAAGAAAATAGCCATATACAAATCTGTCACATACTAATTACACATGTGCCCCACCCTGCTGCAGCACCAGATCTGCAAGTGGTTTCATTAATGGGAACTAAAACATCAGCGCCTGAAGGATGAACCTCAAGAAGAAAGAAAATAAATGAACACATTTTTAGTAAAATTGTAAAATGTGATTATTAGTCTACAAATGGGACATTAGCGCAAGTACGATAGTTTTCTTGTTTTTTTCAGAGTTCAGGATTGGAATCATAAATGGGGGAAAGTCCTTAATGCGGTGCAGTAAATGGACTTGTTACAAGACAACAGAGGTCATCTCCATAAACCTGCGTATTTTGCAGACTCTGACATGTTGAGCACAAAGTCCGGCCTGGGTTAACCCACTAGGGTGCCTCGAGGAAAAAATAGCTTTTAGCAGACTGCTATAAATGGTCTCTTGCACTTATAGATTGTACATTTTTAATTAAAACTGGTCATTACAGTTCAAATGTAAAAAAGAAATCCCACGTTTGATCGAATATTCAAATTTCTAATAGAAAGTGACAGTCCTTTTGTGTATGTAAAAATACATTTGAAGTTATTTATAATATATATATAGAGTGTGTGTGTATGTGTGTGTGTGTATGTATATATGTGTGTGTATATATATATGTATATGTATATGTATATATGTATATTTATATAAATAGATTTATATACATATGTATATTATTTTTATGAACAATGTATCCCGAAATAATCAGAAACAGATTTTAACTAAGAGCCCCCTCAACAAGACGGGGTTTCAAGAGCAGATCCTAATGCAGGTGTTGCTGTAAGGCTTTAGTGGTGCATTATCAAGCAAACTTGCAATGTATTGATTCACCACATCTGGCTACAAAAGTCACTTAAATGATGCTCAGTAATATTCATAACAAAATGAAGAAAGGAGGCCTAGAATGAACTAAATCAAGAGGCTGAAAGGGTCCTAAATATAAAAGTGAAAAATGAATGGCATGAAGGGTAAAAGAGGAAGAATGTGACAAAATGTGATAAACTCCTCACATGCTGCTCATAAAGTGCTTCACGCTGTTAAAGCATTGGATAATATTAACAAACAAGATAATGCAAAGATAACATACGTTGCAAACTTGCAAACAGACATTGATCAAAGGATGCGGTTAAAAGTCAGAATGAAACAGATCATAATCACGCCGGCCAACAAAGCAAACTGCTTATAAAAGCGTCTACTTGACAGCCCCAAGAAGAAAGACAGGTCACCGGTCTTGCTGGCATCATGAATGCTCTGCACAAATTTCTGATTTTTCAGCTCCTGGCATCTCTCGGACGAAATGGTAAGATTCCCAAAGCATTATTAACATTTTCCAATAATTTCATGATTATGGGAGTTTGAACTAATTTTGATTTTCTTATCTTTGCAGTAGATGGGAGTGAAATCATAAATGGGAGAAAAGCCTCAGAGAACTCCATGAAGTATATGGCCGCGGTGTATAGCAATACTCATCTAGAATGTGGAGGGTTCCTGATCCGTGACAACTTTGTGGTCACTGCTGCGCACTGTTTTGACATGTGAGTAACATTACCTCTTCCAGAAATCTTTAAATCATGTAACTTGAAATCAATTGGAAAAAAAAGACTTCAATATTTAGAAAATAACTTTTTAAATTTAGAAATTATTATTATACATTATAATTTTAGAAAATGTACTGACAACTGCTCTGTTTTCTCTCATTCAGTAACCCTACACATGTTGTTCTTGGCACCCACAATCTCAAGAGTGGTAATGGAAAGAAAATAGAGATTGAAAAGGCTATCAAACCTGAATCTTATAGGAACGTAGCTGGTGGTTTTGACATCATGCTTCTCAAAGTAAGTACATATTCTCAGGTGACATCATACATTTGTTGGGTCATCTTTTTTTTTTATTATCAGCTCCATATTACAGCAATTGTTTAAATTAGACATTGCATTAGTTTTAACGTTGTGTTTCTCCAGCTCAAGCTCTCCGCAAAGAATGAACTAGGCGACAAGGTAACGACAATTCATCTTTCCACAACTGAAATGAAACCAGAAAAGTGCCAGGTGGCTGGATGGGGCCTTACAGAGACTGGTGGTCACGTTGTTGATGATCTGAGAGTGGTGGATGTCTCCATCATCAACCTGACGGCCTGTAAGGAGATCTGGAGAGATAAACTTCCAGAGAAAGTTCTCTGTGCAGGTGTTGATGAAACAGGACAAGCTTTCTGTCAGGTGTGTTTTCTTTCTGTTAATAGAACATGTCAGCTGGTATAGAAATGCTACAAACATCTAAAATCACATAATGAATAAACAAATGAAGCCTCTTCCTCCCCACAGGGTGATTCTGGTGGTCCTCTGGTGTGCAACGGGGTTGCTGCTGGTGTTGTGTCTTTCAACAGCATGAGTTGCGAATCCAAAGTAGTACCCAACGTCTACACCGATGTATCAAAGTACCTTAAATGGATCAATGACACCATCAAAGATAACGAGTGAAAATCTTGCACAGCATACATTCACTGTAATATGGAGGTTTTGCAGCCAATCAGTGGGACCGAAATTCAAAATAAAAGTTTGTTTCAAATACCGTGTTTGATTTCCTCCTTTAACCATGTCATCAGAAAACACAAATTGTATTTAAGTAAATAAAAGCAACAGTAATAATAATGGTAATTTTGAATGTGAAAATCATGTGGAATGTGAAAGTGATAGCGAATAACTCTGTCTGGTCCATGAAAGATATTTGTATCTAGTACCCTGCCCTTATAAATGACTCATCTGTAAAGCATGAATCAAGGGTGCCTTATTAGAAAGTGGTAGCATGTTACCTGTTTAAAATGACTCCTTTGGTTTGGCCATACCAATCACATTAAAGCTGCAAAAATGGACTTAACTGGTCTTTTACACAAGACAACTGCATGGCTGCACTGACACAGAAATAATGAAAGGAATACATTTGTAAAAGTTATTGGTGATGGGGACACATCCCCCGTGTTCAGTCAGCCCGAGGTCTCAAGTTCATCACAGGTCACTCTTCATATATAAAAAAAAAGAAAAGAAAAAGAGCATCACACTTTTGTACTGAACCCCTGCGGTTAGATTTTGTTCCCTTCCATTTCTTCTGGTTCAAGCTAGACGCCACAAAACAGAAAGGACTGCTTGGTAAGCAGCAGCACTAGATGCTCACTGTGTCTCGTGTTGTAAATACAAAATGAAAAACTAAATAAATGGAGGATGACATGAAAGAAGAGTGTATGATTCTAACAGTCTGTCTGAACATGTATTAGTCACATGGTGTATGCTTTGCAAAGTTGCATCACCCATAAGATGTGGCAGGAAGCAAAGATAAAATAGACGGAAATCAAACTGAAGATCAAACTCTGCTGTTTATAAAAAGGGCAGACTTGAGTACTTTTCTTCAGCCTACAAATAGGATAATACCTTATTTCTACTTTTTTAGTACTCAGGAGTGAAATCATGCACAGGGGGAAGGCCCCTCGCTGCAGGATGAAAAACAACACGTACGTCGAGGATTCCTCGTCAGTAAAGACTCGCTCAGTGTGATGTGAGAGCTACATTTCCTCTTCCAGCAGAAGCTTTTTCTTCTTCATTTTATATGATGCGAAAGAAATCAAGATTGAATTAAAGTTATATAAATTTACGTCGGATGGAGAGGGAGACCGTGACAGTTTTTAATATTTACTCTTATTTTGTGCATCTCCAGGTTCCTGGGAAGGATCAAACTAACATCAGAGCACAAACAACTCCACTTCCAACATCTGTAATTAACATAAAAGAAAAGAGAGCCATGTTGATGGGGTTTCACTAAAAATGGTGGTGCAGTTGTTAATGTGCTGAGAGTGGTAGATGTGTCGATAACTAACCCACAGGTCTGTAAGAAGCGATTGCCTGGTCTTCTTGTCAATTTTTACGCCGGTGGTTATGGCACCAACAAAATATTCTGTCAGGTTTTCTGTCCTTTCATAGAAAACGGGGTTTCTAGTCCAAAAAAGGTATAAACATCTTTCATCACCTTGAAAATGAACCAATCAAAATCCTTGCTCCTCACAGGGTGATTCTGGTGGTCTGCTGGTGTGCAACAGGCTGGCTTCACTGGTTAGATTACTGCAACGTAAGATCACTTGCTGTGACCAAGTTGTATCCACAAACAGGGAGGCAAGAAGGTCCGAAAGGCCAAGAATTAACAAAATAAGGATATTTAAACCGTCAAAAATACAAAATAAAATGAGGGTAGAGAAGGAAGAAAATAGCCATATACAAATCTGTCACATACTAATTACACATGTGCCCCACCCTGCTGCAGCACCAGATCTGCAAGTGGTTTCATTAATGGGAACTAAAACATCAGCGCCTGAAGGATGAACCTCAAGAAGAAAGAAAATAAATGAACACATTTTTAGTAAAATTGTAAAATGTGATTATTAGTCTACAAATGGGACATTAGCGCAACTACGATAGTTTTCTTGTTTTTTTCAGAGTTCAGGATTGGAATCATAAATGGGGGAAAGTCCTTAATGCGGTGCAGTAAATGGACTTGTTACAAGACAACAGAGGTCATCTCCATAAACCTGCGTATTTTGCAGACTCTGACATGTTGAGCACAAAGTCCGGCCTGGGTTAACCCACTAGGGTGCCTCGAGGAAAAAATAGCTTTTAGCAGACTGCTATAAATGGTCTCTTGCACTTATAGATTGTACATTTTGAATTAAAACTGGTCATTACAGTTCAAATGTAAAAAAGAAATCCCACGTTTGATCGAATATTCAAATTTCTAATAGAAAGTGAAAGTCCTTTTGTGTATGTAAAAATACATTTGAAGTTATTTATAATATATATATAGAGTGTGGGTGTATGTGTGTGTGTATGTATATATGTGTGTGTATATATATATGTATATGTATATATGTATTTTATATATGTATATGTATATATGTATATTTATATAAATAGATTTATATACATATGCATATTATTTTTATGAACAATGTATCCCGAAATAATCAGAAACAGATTTTAACCAAGAGCCCCCTCAACAAGACGGGGTTTCAAGAGCAGATCCTAATGCAGGTGTTGCTGTAAGGCTTTAGTGGTGCATTATCAAGCAAACTTGCAATGTATTGATTCACCACATCTGGCTACAAAAGTCACTTAAATGATGCTCAGCAATATTCATAACAAAATGAAGAAAGGAGGCCTAGAATGAACTAAATCAAGAGGCTGAAAGGGTCCTAAATATAAAAGTGAAAAATGAATGGCATGAAGGGTAAAAGAGGAAGAATGTGACAGAATGTGATAAACTCCTCACATGCTGCTCATAAAGTGCTTCACGCTGTTAAAGCATTGGATAATATTAACAAACAAGATAATGCAAAGATAACATATGTTGCAAACTTGCAAACAGACATTGATCAAAGGATGCGGTTAAAAGTCAGAAAGAAACAGATCATAATCACTCCGGCCAACAAAGCAAACTGCTTATAAAAGCGTCTACTTGACAGCCCCAAGAAGAAAGACAGGTCACCGGTCTTGCTGGCATCATGAATGCTCTGCACAAATTTCTGATTTTTCAGCTCCTGGCATTTCTCGGACGAAATGGTAAGATTCCCAAAGCATTATTAACATTTTCCAACCATTTCATGATTATAGGAGTTTCAACTCATTTTGATTTTCTTATCTTTGCAGTAGATGGGAGTGAAATCATAAATGGGAGAAAAGCCTCAGAGAACTCCATGAAGTATATGGCCGCGGTGTATAGCAATACTCATCTAGAATGTGGAGGGTTCCTGATCCGTGACAACTTTGTGGTCACTGCTGCGCACTGTTTTGACATGTGAGTAACATTACCTCTTCCAGAAATCTTTAAATCATGTAACTTGAAATCAATTGGAAAAAAAAAGACTTCAATATTTAGAAAATAACTTTTTAAATTTAGAAATTATTATTATACATTATAATTTTAGAAAATGTACTGACAACTGCTCTGTTTTCTCTCATTCAGTAACCCTACACATGTTGTTCTTGGCACCCACAATCTCAAGAGTGGTAATGGAAAGAAAATAGAGATTGAAAAGGCTATCAAACCTGAATCTTATCGGAACGTAGCTGGTGGTTTTGACATCATGCTTCTCAAAGTAAGTACATATTCTCAGGTGACATCATACATTTGTTGGGTCATCTTTTTTTTTTATTATCAGCTCCATATTACAGCAATTGTTGAAATTAGACATTGCATTAGTTTTAACGTTGTGTTTCTCCAGCTCAAGCTCTCCGCGAAGAATGAACTAGGCGACAAGGTAACGACAATTCATCTTTCCACAACTGAAATGAAACCAGAAAAGTGCCAGGTGGCTGGATGGGGCGCTATAGAGACTGGTGGTCACGTTGTTGATGATCTGAGAGTGGTGGATGTCTCCATCATCAACCTGACGGCCTGTAAGGAGATCTGGAGAGATCAACTTCCAGAGAAAGTTCTCTGTGCAGGTGTTGATGAAACAGGACAAGCTTTCTGTCAGGTGTGTTTTCTTTCTGTTAATAGAACATGTCAGCTGGTATAGAAATGCTACAAACATCTAAAATCACATAATGAATAAACAAATGAAGCCTCTTCCTCCCCACAGGGTG